>JACBWV010000234.1:2456210-2602857 GCA_013435795.1 Chlamydomonas sp. ICE-L
ATTTCTACAATTTTGGTGGGGTGAAGGTAGAACATGGCGCAGAGCTTTCTTTTCGTTTTTTCTAATCAGCTTTAGGAGCTCCTGGCTGTTTGGTCTTTTCGAAAAGCTCCCGTTTAGCCTACACGCTCCCCACAGTGAACTCTTTTGCCTTGTTCCCAGCATCCCTCTTCCGTAGTCACCCCCGGGCAACAGCACCATCTCTAGGACCCACCGAGCTCCCGGATTTATTTTTCCGTATGTTATAATCAGCTTCAGGAGCTCCCTGTCTTTTCTTTCGTCTTTCTAATCAGCTTATAGGCAGCTCTCTGGCTTTTCTTTTCGCCATTCTAATTCAGTTTAGGCAGCTTCCTGGCTTTTCTTTTTCCTCTTTTCTAATAGTTTCTAGGCAGCTCCTCCCCACTCGTCCCTTGCTTTTCGTCTTTCTTATCAGCTTCTAGGCGTCCCTGGCTTTTTTGTCTTTTCTAATCAGCTGTAGCAGCTCCTGTCTTTCTTTTGTCTTTTCTAATCAGCTTTCTAGGCAGCTCCTGGCCACTTCCTTACGTTTTCGTCCCCTCTTTTTCTCAAAGTGCACCAGTCCTAGGAAGTCCCTGTTCTTTCTTTTCGTTCACTCCCTTGTTAATACAGCTTCTAGGCAACGCTCCCTCATCCACCAGCGATCATTTCTTTTCGTTTTCTAATCAGATTCAGGAAGCTCCGGGCTTTTCTTTTCGTCTTCTAATCAGCTTCTAGGCAAGCTAACTGTCTTTTCTTTCGTCTTTTCTAATTCAGGCTTCAGGCAGCTCCCTGCTTTATTTTCGTCTTTTCTAATCAGCTGCTAGGCAGGCTCCCTGGCTTTTCTTTTCGTCTTTCTAATCAGTTTAGGCAGCTCCCTGGCTTTTTTTCGTCTTTTCGAATCAGTTCTGGGCAGCTTCCTGGCTTTCTTGCCGTCTTCTAATCAGCTTCTAGGCAGCTCCCTGTCTTTTCTTTCGTCTTGTCTAATCATCTTCTAGGCAGTCCCTGGCTTTCTTTCATCTTTTCTTAATCAGCTTCTAGGGTAGCTCCCTGGCTGTTCTTTCGTCTTTTCGAACAGCTTCTAGGCAGCTCCCTGGAATTTTCTTTTCGTCTTTCTAATAAGCTTCTTAGGCAGATTCATGGCTTGTATTTTCGTCTTTTCTAATCAGCTTCTAGGCAGCTCCCTGTCTTTTATTTTCGTCTTTTTAAATCAGCTTCTAGAGTCCTGTCTTTTCTTTTCGTCCTCTAATCAGCTTCTAGGCAGCTACCTGTCTGTCTTTTCGTCTTTTCTAATTAGCTTCAGGAAGCTCCAGGCAATTTCTTTTCGTTTTTTCTAATCAGCTTCAGGCAGCTCCCGGTCTTTTCTTTTCGTCTTTTCCAATCAGCTTCTAGGCAGTCCCTGTCTTTTCTTTTCGTCTTTTCTAATCAGCTTCTAGGCAGCTCCATGCTTTTCTTTTCGTAATTTTCTAATAAGTTTCTGGGAGCTTCTGGCTTTTCTTTTCGTCTTTTCTAATCAGCTTAGGATAGGAAAGCTCCCTGTCTTTCTTTTCGTCTTTTCTAATCATTTCTAGGCAGCTCCCTGGCTTTCTTTTCGTCTTTTCTAATCAGCTTTAGGCAGCTCCTGGCTTTCTTTTTGTCTTTCTAAATCAGCTTATAGGCCGCTCCCTGGCTTTTCTTTTGGCTTTTCTATCAGCTTCTGGCAGCTCCCGTCTTTTTTTTCGTCTTTTCATAATCAGCTCTCGCAGCCCCTGGCTTTCTATTCGTCTTTCTAATCAGCTTCTAGGCAGATCCCTGTCTTTTCTTTTTTTCGTTCTTTCTAATCATCTTATAGCAGATCCCTGGCTTTTCTTTTCGTCTGTTCTAATCAGCTTCTAGGCAGCTTCCTGGCTTTTCTTTTTTCTTTTCTAATCAGCTTCTAGGCTGCTCCATGTCTTTCTTTTGTCTTTCTAATTCAGTTCTAGGCAGCTCCTGGCTTTTTTTTCGTCTTTTCTTATCAGCTTCTAGGCAGCTCCCTTGTTTTTCTATTCTCTTTTCTAATCAGATTCTAGGCAGCTCCTGGGCTTTTTTTTCGTCTTCTTCTATGAATCGATTACAGATGCCCGCCGATACCACTGCCCCCCCCACATCCTCCTTTTCACGATGCGTCTGTCTTTATAACAAGCATTATAGGCAGCTCCATGGCTTTCTCTTTTTGTCTTTTACTAATCAGATTTAGGCAGCTCTGGCTTTTCATTTTGTCTTTCTAATCAGACTTTAAGGCAGCTCCTGCTTTTCTTTTCGTCTTTTTCTAATCAGCTTCTAGGCAGCTCCATGTCGTTCTTTTTCGTCTTTGTCTAATCAGCGTATAGGCAGGGTACCTTGGATGTCTTTTGTGATTTTCTAATAGCTTATAGGCAGCTCCTGTCTTTTCTTTTCGTCTTTATAATCAGATTATAGGAAGCTCCCTGGCATTTTATTTTTGTCTCGCCTGATAATCAGATTTTCGTATAAAGGGAGCTCCCTTAGCTTTCTTTTTGTCTTTTTAAATCAGCTTCTAGGCAAGCTCCCTTGGTCTTTTTCTTTTCGTCGTTTCTAATCTAGCTATAGGCAGCTCCCCGCTTTCTATTCGTCTTTTCTAATCAAGCTCTAGGCAGTCCCGTCTTTTTTTCGTCTTTTCTAATCATCTTTTAGGCAGCCCTGGCTTTTACTTTTAGTATTTTCTAATCACTCTAGGCAGCTTCTGGCTTTTCTTTTTGTATTTCTGATCGCTTCTAGGGCTGCTCCTTGTCTTTCTTTCGTCTTTTTTAATCAGCTTTAGGCAGTATACCTGGCGTTTCTTTTCGTCTTTCTAATCCGCTTCTAGGCAGCTCCCTGTCTTTTCTATTCGTCTTTCTTTTCAATCAGCTTCTAGGCCTCCCGGCTTTTCTTTTCGGTCTTTTCTAATCAGATCTAGGCAGCTCCCTGTCTTTCTTTTCGTCTTTCTAATAGTTTCTAGGCAGCTCCCTGGCTTTTCTTTTCGTCTTTCTAATCAGCTTCTAGGCAGCTACCTGGCTTTCTTTTCGTTTTTTCTAATCAGTTCTAGGCAGCTCCCTGATTTTCTTTTCGTTTTCTAATCAGGCTTCTACGGCAGCTCCCTTGGCTTTTTTTTCCCCGTCTTTTCTAATCAGCTTATAGGCAGCTCATGCTTTTCCTTTTCGTCTTTTCTAATCAGGTTATGGGAAGTTTTCCTGGCCTTCTTTCCTCCGACCACCATTGCATAACTAGAGACTTACTACCCGCGCAGTCACTGTCTTATATTTGTGTTTTCTCATCATCTTCTAGGCGATTCCCTGGATTTTCTTTTCGTCTTTTTCTAATCAGCTTTATCTAGGCAGCTCCCTGGCTTTCTTTTCGTTTTTTTCTTATCAGCTTCTATGGCAGCTCCCTGGCTTTCTTGCTTTTCTATCAGCTTCTAGGCAGCTCCCTGGCTTTCTTTCGTTTTTCTACTCAGCTTCTAGGCAGCTCCCTGTCTTTTCTTTCGTCTTTTTAATAAGCTTCTAGGCAGCTCCCTGGCTATTCTTTTAGTCTTTTTATAATCAAGCTTCTAGGGCAGCTCCCTGGCTTTTTTCGTCTTTTCAAATCAGTTCTGGGCAGCTTCCTGTCTTTTATTTCGTCCTTTTTTTATGCTCAGGGCAATCTCTCACCACGGCCAGCTAACCTGTCTTTTCTTTTCGTATTTCTCTTATCTCTAGGCAAGCTCCCTTGGCTTTTCTTTCGTCTTTCTATCATCTCTTAGGCAGCCCCTGGCTTTCTTTTCGTCTTTCTAATCAGTTTAGGCAGCTCCCTGGCTTTTCTTTTCGTCTGTTCGAATCAGCTCTAGCAGCTTCCTGGCTTTTCTTTTTGTCTTTTCTAAATCAGCTTCTAGGCATTGCTCCCTGTATTTTCTTTCGTCTTTTTAATCAGCTTCTAGGCAGGCTTCCTGCTTTTCTTTTCGTCTTTTCTAAGTCAGCTTCTAGGACAGCACCTGCCTTTCTATTCGCTTTTCTAATCAGCTTCTAGGCAAGCTCCATGGCTTTTTTTTCGTCTTTTCTAATCAGCTTATAGGCAGATCCCGGTCTTTCTTTTTAGTCTTTCTAATCAGTTTCTAGGCAGCTCCCTGGCTCTTTTTTTTCGTCTTTTCTTAATAGATTCTAGGCAGCTCCAGGCTTTTTTTCGTTTTTTCTATCAGGGGGCTTTTTTTTCTAGGAGTCCCTGGCTTTCTTAGTCTCTGTTCTATCAGCTTATAGGCGCTCCCTGGTTTCTTTTCGTCTTTTCTAATCAGCCCTAGGCAGCTTCCTGGCTTTTTTCTTTTTGTCTTTTCATCAGTTTCTGGGCAGCTTCCTTGATTTCTTTAGTTCTTTTATAATCAGCTTTAGGCAGATCCCTGTCTGTCTTTTTGTTTTTCTACATTTCTAGGCAGCTCCCTGGCTTTTCTTTTCGTCTTTTTAATCAGCTTCTAGGCCAGACTCCCTGGCTATTCTTTTCGTCTTTTCTAATCAGCTTCTAGAAGCTCCCTGTCTTTTTGTCTTTATAATAGCTTCTAGGCAAGCTTCCTGTCTTTTTTTCGTCTTTTCTAATCATCTCTTAGCAGCCCCTGTTTTCTTTCGGTCTTTCTAATCAGCTTCTAGGCAGCTCCCTTGTCTTTCTTTTAGTCTTTTAATCAGCTTCTAGGCAGTCCCTGTCCAACCTCCCCCCTCTTTTTAGTTTTTCTAATCAGCTTCTAGGCAGCTCCAGGATTTTTTCGTTTTTGTATAATCAGCTTCTAGGCAGCTCACGGCTTTTTTTTCCGTCTTTTAATCAGCTGAGGCAGCTCCACTGGCTTTTCTGGAGCACAGACACTATCGATCTAATCCACCCGCGAACATCGGGCAGTTCCTCGGACCAGTCACACCTTTTCCACGCCCTCCTTGTAATTCAGCGTCTAGGCAGCTCCCTGTCTTTCTTTTAGTGTTTTTCTAATCAGTTTCTCGGCAGCTCATGTCTTTTCTTTTCGTCTTTTTCTAATCAGCTTATAGCAGCTCCCTGGCTTTTTTTCGTCTTTCTAACGCTTCTAGGCATCTCCACCCGGCTTTTCTTTCGTTTTTCTAATCAGCCTCTAGGCAGCTTCCTGGCTTTATTTTGTCTTTCTAATTCAGCTTCTAGGGCAGCTCCCTGGCTTTTCTTTCGTTTTTCTAATATTTCCGGCAGCTCCCTGGCTTTTCTTTTCGTCTTCTTCTAATAGCTTCTAGGCAGCTCCGTCTTTTCTTTGTCTTTTTCATCATCTTTAGGCAGATCCCTGTCTTTTTTCGTGTTCCACCCTGGACTTTGTAATCCAGCTTTTAGGCAGCTCCCTGGCTTTTCTTTTGTGTTTATTAATACACCGCCCCGTCCCATAGGCAAGCTCCCTGGCTTCTCTCCCTTGCGTCTTTTATATCAGTTTCTAGGCAGGCTTCCTGGCTTTGCTTCCTTTCGTCGTTTCTAATAGCTTCTAGGCTGCTCCCTGTCTTTTCTTTCGTCTGCCCTTCTAATACAGCTTCCTACCCGGCAGCTCCCTGGCTTGTCTTTTCGTCTTTTCTAATCCGTTCTAGGCAGCGCCCTGTCTTTTTTTTCGTATTTGTCTAAATCAGTTCTAGGCAGCTCCCGGCTTTTCTTTTCGCTTTATAATCAGCTTCTAGGAAGCCCCTGTCTTTCTTTCGGTCTTTTCTAATCAGTTTTAGGACAGCTCCCTGGCTTTTCTTTAGTCTTTCTAATCAGTTATAGGCAGCTCCCTGGCTTTTCTTTGTCTTTCTAATAGCTCTAGGCAGATCCCTGTCTTTTCTT
The DNA here is from genome assembly GCA_013435795.1 of Chlamydomonas sp. ICE-L. Lineage (NCBI taxonomy): Eukaryota > Viridiplantae > Chlorophyta > Chlorophyceae > Chlamydomonadales > Chlamydomonadaceae > Chlamydomonas > Chlamydomonas sp. ICE-L. Next base: position 2,461,998 of record JACBWV010000234.1, read on the forward strand.
TTCGTTCTTTTCTAATCAGCTTCTAGGCAGCTCAAGGATTTTATTTCGTCTTATATATAGCTTATGGAAGCTCACATGTCTTTTCTTTTCGTCTTTTTAATCAGCTTATAGCAGCTCCCTGTCTTTTCTTTTAGTTCTTTTTGTAATCCAGCTTCTAGGCGCTCCCTGGTTCTTTACTTTTCGTTTTTTTATAATCAGCTTCTCGGCAGGGGGGGGGCTCCCTGGCTTTTTCTTTTCGTCTTGTATAAAAGTTTCTAGGCAGGCTTCCTGGCTTTTTTTCGTCGTTTAAATAAGCTTCCTAGGAGCTCCCTGTCTTTTCTTTCGTCTTTTCTAATCAGCTTCTAGGGCAGCATCCCTCTGATTTCTTTTTGTATTTTCTAATCAGCTTCTGGCAGCTCCAGTTGTTTTTCTTTTAGTTTTCTAATAGATATAGGCAGCCCCTGGCTTTTATTTTCGTATTTCTAATCAGATTCTAGGCAGTCCATTGTCTTTTCTTTTCGTCTTTTCTAATCGTTTCCAGGCAGCTCCTGGCTTTTCTTCTTCGTCTTTTCCTAACAGGATTCTAGTCACCCCTTTCTTTATATTTTCTTGTTCTTTTTCTAATCATCTTATAGTCTCTCCCTTTCTTTTTCGTTTTTCAATCATCTTATAGTCATCTTCCCTTTTTTTTCTTTTCTTCTTTCTAATCATTTTTCTATTTCATCCCTCTTTCCTCTCTTCTTCTCTTAATTTTTCATCTCATTCATCTTCCCCTTTCTTTTTTTTCTTTCTTTTTTTTAACTATCCTCCCACTTGGAATCTTTCCTTTCCCTTCTCATTGTGCACTTTAGTAGTGCTCACCAAGGTTCTAAGACGTACGCCTTACGGTTTCTAATCAGTTTAGGGCAGCTTAAGACGGTAGTGAGCCGCTCTTTTCTATCGCTTTGCAGCTCCCTGTCTTTTATTTTGCTTTTTCTATCATCTTCTAGCAGCTCCCGGGCTTTTCTTGCTCCTGCGCCCTCCCTGTTTCACCGCAATCAGCTTATTAGCGCAGCCACTCCACTTGTACTTTCTTTTCGTCTTTTCTAATCAGCTCTAGGAGTCCCTGTCTTTCTTTCGTCTTTCTAATCAGTTTAGGCAGCCCTCACACCAACTTTCCTTTTCGTTCTTCTAATCAGCTTCTAGCAGTCCCTGGACTTTCTTTTAGTCTTTTCTAATCAGCTTCTAGGCGAAGCTCCCTGTCTTTTTTTTCGGTCTCTTCTAATCAGCTTTAGCAGTCCCGATGTTTTTCTTTTCGCCTTTTCTAATCAGCTTCTAGGCAGCTCCTGTCTTTCTTTAGTTTTTTCTAATAGCTCTAGGCAGTCCCTGGCATTTCTTATTTTCTTTTCGTCTTTTCTAAATTCAGCTCTAGGCAGCTCCCCTGCTTTTCTTTTCGTCTTCTAATCCAGTTTTGGGCAGCTTCCTGGCTTTTCTTTTCGTCTTGTCTAATCATTATAGGCAGCTCCCGGGCTTTCTTGTAGTCTTTTTCTAATCAGTTTCTAGGCAGTCACTGTCTTTTATCTTAGCTTTCTAACACGCACACACCCACCTATAGCGCCACGTCCTGGCTTTTCTTACCTTTGTGTCGCTCTTTTCTAACACCGCTACTAACAGCTCTTCCGACAACCCACCTGGATTTTCTTTTCGTCTTTTATAATCAGCTTCTAGGCAGCTTCCTGGCTTTTCTTTTCGTTCTTTTCTAATCAGCTTCTAGGCAGCTCCCTGCTTTTCCTTTTTTCTCTTTTCTAAGTCAGTTCTAGCGCACAGCTCCCTGGCTGCCGCTTCACTTTGTGTTCTTCTACCCCCCCTAATCAGCTTCTAGGGCAGCTCCTGTCTTTTCTTTTCGTCTTTTTAATCAGATTTCTAGCAGCTCCCCTGGCTTTTCTTTTCGTCTTTTGTAATCAGCTTCTAGGCAGCTCCCTGGCTTTTCTTTTCGTCTTTTCAACAGCTTATAGGGCAGCTCCATGGCTGTTCTTTCGTCTTTCTAATAACGTTTTCAGGAGCTTCCTGGGCTTTCTTTTCGTCGGTTTCTAACAGCTTATAGGCTGCTCCTGTTTTGCTTTTCGTCTTTCTAATCAGCTTATAGGCAGTCCCTGCTTTCTTTTCGTACTGTTCTAATCAGCTTTAGGCGCCTCCCTGTCTGTGTCTTTTCGGCTTTCTAATCAGTTTCTAGGCAGCTCCCGGGCTTTCTTTTCGGCTTTATAATCAGCTTCATAGGCAAACGCCCTCCAACCCATGCGACAAAGCATCGTGTGAAAGAACGCGTGTTGAGTCATGACCCATAGTTCTACGCGCATTTGCTCCCTGGCTTTTCTTTTCGTCTTTTCTATCACGCTTTAGGCAGCTCCCTGGTTTTCTTTCGTTTTCTAATCAGTTTCTAGGCAGCTCCCCTGCTTTCTTTTCGTCGTTTCTATCAGCTGCAGGCAGCTCCTGGCTCTATTTTGTCTTTCTAATCAGCTTCTAGGCAACTCCCTGGCTTTTCTTTTCGTCTTTTCTTAATCAGCTTTAGGAAGGCTCCCTGGCTTTTCTTTTCGTCTTGTAATCAAGCTTATAGGCAGCTCCCTGGCTTTCTTTTCGTTTTGTCTAAATCAGTTTTGGCAGCTTCCTGGCTTTTATTGTCGGCCTTTTCTAATCGCTTCTAGGGCAGCTCCTGTTTTTCTTTAGTATTTTCTAATCACTTCTAGGCAGTCCTGCGCTTTTCTTTTCGGATTTTCTAATCAGCCTTTAGGCAGCTCCCCCCCCCAAACTGCGGGGACTTTTTGTCTTTTCAATCAGCTTCTAGGAGCTCCCTGGCTTTTCTTTTCGTCCTTTTTCTAATCAGCTTCTAGGCAGCTTCTGGCTTTTCTTTTTGTCTTTTCTAATCAGACTTCAGGCAGCTCCCTGTTTTTTTTCGTCTTTTCTAATCAGGCTTCTAGCAGCTCCGTTCTTTTCTTTTGTACTTTTCTAATAGCTTCTAGGCAGCTCCCTGTTTTTCTTTCGTCTTTTCTAATCAGCTTCTAGGCAGCCCCTGGCGTTCTTCTCGTTCTTTTCTATCAGTTCTAGCAGCTCACTGGCTTTTCTTTTCGTTCTTTTCTATTAGCTTCCGGCAGGCTCCAGTCTTTTCTAGTCGTCTTTTCTAATCAGTTCCGGCAAGATCCCTGGCTTTTCTTTTCGTCTTTTAGAATCGCTCTAGGCAAGTCCCTGGCTCTTTCGAATAGCTTATAGGCAGCTTTTCTAAATCAGCCTTAGGACTCCCGGCTTTTCTTTTCGTCTTTTTTCGAATTCAGCTTTTAGCAGCTCCCTGGGTCTTTTATAATCAGCTTCTAGGCAGCTTTTAACAGCTTCTAGGCAGCTTTCGAATCAGTTTCTAGGCGTCTTTTCTAACAGCTTCAAGGCCCGCGCCGGCTTCGTTTGGGGTGCTGAGGTAGACAAAGCAGTGGAGTGGGGCGGGGGTGGAGGGGAGGCCGGAGTTGGCTAGGCTTTGTCTGGCGCCGAGGTAGATGGTGCCGTGGAGGCGGTGGGGTGGAGGGGGACGGCGGAGTTGGCTCAGGCTTGTAACGCGCCGAGTGGTTGGTTAGATGGGGCCTGTGGAGGCGGGGATAGGTGAAGGTTGAATGAAAGTAAGTAGTGTGGTTGAAGGGATTTTCTTTCGTCTTTCTTCGCAGCTTCTAGCTAGCTCCCTGGCTCCTTGGGTGCCGAGGTGGTAGCCGAGTAGATGGGGCGGTGGAGGCGGTGTGGATGGGCGGCGCGGTTCTGCTGGCTTCGTTGGGCGCCAGGTAGATGGGGTGGGGTAGAGGCGGTGGTTGGGAGGTGAGGGTGAAAGTGGTAGGTGGAGCAGGGCTTTTCACCTTTTGTTCTTTTTCGTAGCAGCTTCAAGCTAGGCTCCTGGCTGTTGGGGCCGAGGTAGATGGGAGACGTGAGGCGTGTGAGCGCAGCCGGAGTGGGCTGGCTTCGTAGGGCGCCGAGGGGTTAATGGGGGCGGTGGTGGAGACGGATGTTTTGGGACCAGGTGAGGTGTTGCAAGCTGGTAGGGTGGTGAAGGGATTTTCTTTTCGTCTTTGTAGTTAGCTCTAGGACAGATCCCGGCTGGGTGCGGTGCCAGGTAGATGGGGCTAGGTGGGATAGGTGAGGGTGGAATGAAAGTGTAGTGTGGTGAAGGGAGTGTTATCTGTCTTTATTAGCAGTTCTAGGCAGCTCCCTGGCTTGGTTGGGGTGACGAGGTAGATGGGGGGGTGGTGGGTGGTAGAGGCGGTGGTGGAGGCAGCCGGAAGTTGGCTTGGCTTTGCATTGGCGCCGAGGTAGATGGGGGCGGTGGAGGCGGGGGGGTGGGAAGGTGAGGCGGGAATAAAGTAGCAATTGTGGTGAAGGAGTTTTCTTTTTGTCTTACGTAGCAGCTTCTAGGCAGCTCCCTGGCCCCCGTGGTTGGGTTGGGTTTGCCGAGGTAGATGGGGCTGTGGGAGGCGGTGAAGGGCAGCCGGAAGTTGGCTTGGCTTATTGGGTGGCCGAGGTAGATGGGGGCGGGGACGCGGTGTGGGATAGGTGAGGGTGAAAGTAGCATTGTGGTGAGGGATTTTTCTTTAGTCTTTTCTTAGCAGCTACTAGGGCAGGCTCCCTAGCTTGTGGGTGACCCGGGGTGAGGTAGATGGAGGCAGTGGAGGCGGGGGGAGGGGCAGCCGGCGTTTGCTGCTTCATGGGCGCCGAGGGTAGATGAGGGGCGGTGGAGGCGGTGGGATAGGGGGGTGTGAAAGTAGCAGTGGAGGTGAAGGTATTTTCTTTGTCTTATACTTAGCAGCTTCTAGCCAGCTCCCTGAGCCATCAGCTGGGCTACACCGCACAATTTCAAACATTGCACACAAAAAGACACACAAACACAGGCGCACACACACATAACACACACACACACACAGGTGCACACACACAGACTCACACACGAATAGACATTCACACAAAGACACACTTGCACAGGTTCACACACATAAACGCAGACAAAAAGATATACAAACACACACAGGTCGACACACACGCACACGCACGAATAGACAAACACACCCACCCCACCCCACACACAAACACACACACACACACACACACACACACACACACACACATGCACATATAGGCACACACAAGTAAACATAAACACACACAGGCAAACACATACAGACCATACGCACAACACAAAGAAATACAACACCACACGTCCACCACACCACATACGCACACCAAGGAAACCACACACACAGCACACACAATGAACACCACACACCCACACAAGCACCACACTATACACGCACAAGAACACACACCACTCACACAACTACGAGCACAACACAAATACACACTTCACAGGGTGCACATAACACAAATACACACGCATGCACAACATGCGCACACAAGTGCACACGCACACACCATGCAGGATTGTCCGTAAGCGCATGGTGCTGTTCATGTTTGAACAACAATCAGAATGTTAAACCACACCAAGGTATGGACAAAAAAAAAAAGGGAATAAAAACACAAACAAAAAGCGTATACAAACAAACAACCGGTATAGAACAAACGACATCAGGACAAAAAACACAAAAAAAGGGGAGACACACACACAAAGCGGATGAAACAAAAAAACACGATAAAAAACACAAACAAAGGGATAAAAACATCATAGAAGTACGCAAAAAAGGGATACAAAAAAACACACAAAAAGGTAAAAACCAACACACAAAACAGGTATTACACACACACTAATAAAACAAAAAGAACACGAACACCAATAAACCAGGTCGCACAACTAAATACCACACAAACACACACAAAAAACACACACACGACATAAACCATCACCCACACAACACACCAACAAACACAAATATTGCACATTACACCCAACGCAACCCACACAAATACAAACACAGGTGCACACACACAAATATGCACACACACAAATATGCACACACACACACACACACACGCACACAAACAAATTCACACACACAAATATGCACACACACACACAAATTCACACACACAAACATACACACCCATGCAGGCTGTCAGTAAGAGCATGGTGCTGTTCATGGTGAACAACAATCCAGATGTGGAGTGCGCGGGGTGGGGGGTGGAGGGGAGCCATTGGTGAGGTGCTGGAGGGTGGGTGGTGTGGGTGGGTGGGGGGCGGTGTGGGAGGGGAGGGGTGGATGGGGGGGGGTGGGGGGGTTGGGGAGGGGAGGTTGGGGGGGGGGGGTGGGGTGGGTGGGGTGAGGGTAGGGGTGGAGGGGGGGGTGGTGGGGGTAGGGAGGTGTGGGGGGTGGGTGGGTGAAGGGGGGGGGGTGGTTAGGGGGGGGTTGGATGGGTGGGGGGGTTGGGTTGGGGGCGGAGGGGGGGGGGGGGGGGGAGGAGGGGGGGGGGAGGAGCAAATGGTGAGGGGCGGTGCTGGGTGGTAGGTGGGTGCTGGGGTTGCTGGGTTGGGGCTGGGGGTTGGGTGGGTTTGGGGGGGGGGGGGGGGGGGGGGGGGGTGGTTAGGGGGGGGGAAGGGAGCCACTGGTGAGGTGCTGGGCGTAAGGGGGGGGGGGGGGGGGGGGGGGGTTGGGAAGGTAGGTGTGGATGGGTGGGTGGGTTTGGGGGGGGGGGGGGGGGGGGGGGGGGGGGGAGGGGGGGTGGGGGGTTATGGGTGGCAGCAGCCTGCTTGTATTTGACCTTCCTTCATACACGTTCAAAAGTGATTTTGAATCAGTCCAACATTCAAAAATGAGTTTGAATCCGTGTTTCTCCACTCCCATGAGCCTGCTTGTACTTGACCGTATGCACACAACATTCACATCTGATTTTGAATCCGTCCAACATTCAAACCTGAGTTTGAATCTGTCCAACATTCAAACCTGAGTTTGAATCCGTTGAACATTCAAACCTAAGTTTGAATCTGTCCAACATTCAAACCTGATTTTGAATCTGTCCAACATTCAAACCTGAGTTTGAATTCGTATTTCTGCACTCCCAGGAGCTTGCTTGTGTTTGACCGTACTTCATCCACGTTCCGGCACTACGACTCCTTGTCCTCAACTAACCGTAGCATGGCTACAGTCGTTTATAAAGCAGCGGGGATGGCGTGTTGTCCAGAAGGCAAGGCATCGTTTGTGGAGGTGGAGGCCATGCCTCGCCAACAGAACGGGTGGGTGGTGGATGGTGGTGGTGGTGGGGGGATGGTGGTGGTGGGGGGGAGGGGGGGGGGGGGGGGGGGGACGGTTTAGGACTACTTTGGCCATAGTTGTTTATAAAGCAGTGGTGAAGGCATGTTGTCCAGAAGGCAAGGCATCCTTTGTGGAGGTGGAGGCCATGCCTCGCCAACAGAACGGGTGGGTGGTGGATGGTGGTGGTGGTGGTGGTGGGTGGGTGGGGGGGGGGGGACAGTAGGACTAGCTTGGCCATAGTTGTTTATGAAGCAGTGGTGAAGGCGTGTTGTCCAGAAGGCAAGGCATCGTTTGTGGAGGTGGAGGCATTGCCTTGCCAACAGAATGGGTGGGTGAACGAGGGGGGGGGGCAGTAGTACTAGCATGGAGTTGTGCACAATACAACGGTGAAGGTGTGTTGTACAAATGGAAAGGCATCGTTTGTGGAGGTGGAGGCCATGCCTCGCCAACAGGAATGGGTGGGTGAGCAAAAGTGGGGGGTGATGGGTAGTGGGGGGGGGGGGGGGGGGGGGGGGGATGTGTGAGAGGTGGGGGGGGGTGTGGAGGTGGGGTGTGTGGGTGGGGATGGGGGGTGTGGGCAGTAGTACTAGCATGGCCACAGTTGTTTATAAAGCAATGGTGATGGCCTGTTGTCCAGAAGGCAAGGCATCGTTTGTGGAGGTGCAGGCATTGCCTTGCCAATAGAACAGGTGGGTGGTGGATGGTGGTGGTGGTGGTGGTGGTGGGAGGGGGGGGGGGGGGGGGGGGGGACAGTAGGACTAGCTTGGCCATAGTTGTTTATAAAGCAATGGTGATGGCGTGTTGTCCAGAAGGCAAGGCATCGTTTGTGGAGGTGGAGGCATTGCCTTGCCAACAGAATGGGTGGGTGAGCGAGGGTGTGTGGGGGGTGGGGGGGGGGGGGGGGGGGAGGGGGGGAAGAGGTGACCGGGTGTGTGAGAGGTGGGGTGTGTGTGGAGGTGTGTATGAGGGGGGGGGGGGGGGGGGGGGGGGGGGGGGGGGGGCAGTAGTAGCGTGCAGTTATGTAAAATGCAACGGTGAAGGCTTGTTGTCCAAATGGCAAGGTATCGTTGGTGGAGGTGGAGGCGTTTCCTTGCCTGCAGAACGGGTGTGTGAGAGAGGGGGACTGGGGGAGGGGGAGGGGGAGGGACAACGTTGTGTTTGTTGTGACGGTTAAGGTGTGTTGTCACCAATGTCACCAACAGAACGGGTGTGTGAGGGAGTGAGACGGGTTGGGGGGGGAGGAAGGGGGCGAGGAAGGAGGTGAAGGGGGTATCCACCCACGCCAAAGCAAGACGTACCAACCCAGTCCAACCCAGTCCAACCCAACCCAACCCAGTCCAAACCAAACCAAACCAATCCAACCCAATCCAATCCAAACCAAACCAATCCATTACAATCCGACACAAAAAAAAAAAAAAAAAAGAAAAGTAAAAAAAAACAAAAAAAATACAAAACAAAAAAACAAGACAGAAAAAAGAAAATACATCCCACCAAAGAAAAGGAAGATCAAGCATAAAAAAACAAAACCAAAACCAAAACACAAAACAATAAACAAACAAAAAAAACAAACAAATACAAGAAGAAAAAAAGAAAAAACAAATCAATGAAAAACAAAACAAAACAAACACAAAATCAAACCAACAAATAACACCACAAAAAACAAAGAAAACAAAAGCAAAGATCACCAAACCCAAACCAAACCTAGAAATCCCCAATAGCCAATCCAGACAAAAAAAACAATACAATCACAACACAATTCATAACAAAACGAAACAAACACAACCCCAAACCAAACAAAAACAAAACATCAATACCACAAAACAATCACAAAAAAAGACGACACACCCAACACCAAAAACACACCCCAACCCAACCCAACCCAACCTAACACAAAAACAAAAACAAACAACCCAACCCACAACAAAACAAAATAACCAAAACCAAACAGATCCAACCAATAGAAAAAACCAAACCCAACCAAACCCAACCAAAGCCAAAAACACACCAAAACAAACCAAACCAAACCAACCCAACACAACCAACAGATCAAAACCACAAAACAAACCCAATCAAAAAAAAAATAACCCAACCCAAACCCAACCAACACCAACCCCAACACAACCCAACCCAACCCGATCAAACCCAACCCAACCAACCCAACCCAACCACCCAAACAACAACCCAACCCAACCCAACTTAACCCAACCCAATATAACCCATCTCCTACACAATTGATACCGTACCACCCCAACACAAACCAAGCTAGCCCAATCCAACCCAATTCATCTCCTACCGAACGCAGACATGATTGTGGAGTGTATGCCCTTGCTGTGTCCAACAGCTTGTGCCTGTGGATGAGAGAGGAAAAGGACGGGCAGCAGGGCATTAGTGCGCATGACTCAGGGCTGAGGGAGCTGATAACACCAAATCATGTGGCAAGCTTTCGCCGCAGTGTGTTGACGCTGATTGAGGCGTTGATGAGCAAGAAGGTGGTTGCAGATGAGCTGCTTGCATAACAGTCAGTGCTTACAGGCTGTCAGCTACTAGCTACTAAATACTAGCCACATACATGAGGGCGGTGGCAGAGGATCTGCTTGCATAACAGTCAGTGCTTACAGGCTGTCAGCTACTAGCTACTAGCTACTAGCCACATGCATGCAGGCGGTGGCAGAGGAGCTGCTTGCATAACAGTCAGTGCCTACAGGCTATCAGCTACTAGCTACTAGCCGCGTGCATGCAGGCGGTGGCAGAGGAGCTCATTGCATAACAAACTGGCACTGTATTACTCTCGCTATAATCTCGTTTTGATGATGATGATGATGATGACGACTCACATTTCCCTGTTGCCCTACTAGGCTCCAAATGTGCCCGCAGCTTGCCGGAGCCACGGGGGATCATGTTACTATGAGCCTACTGTTGACAACTGTACTAAGTAGTTGTCACATGATAATGTTACAAAACAAATTAATAACGTGTGACACCGTTTGCTTGCACTGGGAACGACCACCAGTAATGTCAGACGTTGTGTTTTTGGCGGAGCCCCCCCTTCTGGTGGGCGGGAGCCCCCAGTGTTACCCATTTGTCCGCTCGTCCATCCGTCCATCCGTCTGACCACGATGGAGCCCGACACGTCAGCCAACGGCCTCGTAACTAACTCGCTTCCGTTACCACCTGTTGCTCCCTCGCAATCACTCTCCGCCAATTTTTAGCGTCGCAGGCGACGCTGCATCGGACTTGTACTCTACTGGTTACAGTCTCCCTGATGTCAACTGCCGGGTTCGAATCCATGCGGGTGCGCTTTAGTTTTCACAGTCGCTATCAACAGCCATGGTTGCTTTGTACCGGTTAAGAAGCAGCCCGTTCCCTACTGCCGTAAGGCGGGGCTCCCTTAATATCACGCCCCACCACTCCACCAGGCGTTATTATTACTTTTTGTTATATACTTTAATACATCTTAGTGGTCCATGAACCTGCAAACTTGAACTTGGTTACATAGCTCCAGCCAGAGAAGAAAAAAAAAGATTTGGCTGCCCGCCCTCTTCGGCAGTAAAATCGATTCCCAGTGAAAACGTAAACGTTATGAAAACAATCAAAAATGTAAGCATTCTTATCAAAATATCCAATCGCATCATACATTCATGGATAAGCAGGGGTAGCTTCGTGATCCAGTATTCTCCAGGAAGGCTCTTTTTACAAAATTATTGTCTTCACGGACAACAATTGTAATCCACAAGCCAACATGGTTCACTGTCTCAGCTATTGTACCCATGTTGGTGATCTATAAAGTTCATTTAGTACCAAGCCAGTTGAGGTGTATGTGAGGGAGGTACTGTGGCCCCTGCTACGTCGAAGCAAGGTGCCGGGTTCGAATCCCTACAGGTGCGCTTTAGTGTTTGCGGTCGCTGTCAATCGCCATGGTAGCTTTGTCCAGGTAAAGTACGTAGCAGCTCGTTCCCTAACGCCGTGAGACGGGGCTCCCTTATTACCACGCCCCACCAGGCGTTATCATTACGCTTTGTTATATACTTTTAATACATGTTAGTGGTCCATGAACCTGCAAACTTGAACTTGGTTGCACGGCTCCAGCCAGCGATTTGGCTGCTCGCCCTCTTCGGCAGTAAAATCGACGCTCTACTAGGCGTTGCCATTACTGGCCCCTGCTGGATGCCAGATGTTAGCATTAGGATTAAGGGAAGACACTGTGGTGAGGCCAGTACTAGTGACTGCAGCAGCACTAGTACCATCAGAGGTAGATGCAGCTTTAGCTCTATCCCTATCCCTACCCCTATCCCTAGTCCTAGCCCTTGGCGTATCCCTAGGCCTAGCAGCTCCAGCTCTAGCCCTAGGGCCTCCTAGGCTGGCAACAGCATGAGGGGCTGCTGATGAGCTGGCGGTAACACGACGGACAGCTGGACCGGCAGCGGCATGACGAACTGCTGAGCTGGAAGCAGTAGTATTGCTGGCTGCTGAGCTAACAGTAGCATGACGGAATGCTGGGCCAGCAGCGGCATGACGAACTTCTGAGCTGGAAGCAGCAGTACTGCTGGCTGCTGAGCTGACAGTAGCATGAAGGCCTGCTGGCCCAGCAGCAGGATGACAAACTGCTAAGGTGGCAGCAGCAGTACTGCTGGCTGCAGATTTGGCAGTAGTATGACGGACTACTGATCTGGCAGCAGCAGTAGCACTGCTGGCTACTAAGCTGGCAGCAGCATTTGTGGCACGGAACTGCGCTGCACTTCGTGCTGCTGTTGGATTGGATTGCATTTGTGTTTGTGTTGGATTGTAGCCCAGTCTTCGATATTTGGTGTACCTAGGGTTTTGGGGGGTTCCATGTGGTTGATAAGCAACCGGTACCAACGCTGCTGGCACTTGTGAGGTTGCTGGTGCCTTCGGTACTGTTGGATTGGTTCTTGTGATAGCTGTGTCATGGAATCGCGTAGGCTGTACTGGTGTTGGGTGATCGCTTCTGAGAGCAACAGCACTCCTAGCGCTAGGAGTCAAAGTCTCATAGCTAATATGGTCATTGATGTAGCAGTCACCGGCTAGCTGATAATAACTCCTAGGCTGTACTGATGTTGGATGATTGCTTGTAGGAGCACCAGCACTCCTGCCACTCGGAGTCAAATTATCATAGCTCATATGGTCATTGATATAGCAGTCACCGGCTAGCTGATAACTCCTAGCAGGATAACCAGTACTTGTGCTGGAAAACGAAGCTTGATAACCAGTAGTTTGTGCTGGAAGACGTAGCTTCAGAACCCAGGAAGCTGTTCGTGACGGGATGTTCCCGACTGACATGGGTATACTGATGAGGATTGCCCGTTGTACCAACATAATTTCTGCTAGATCCAGGCCTGTCGTCAACTAACCAGGGAACAGATAGACAGGCAGTCCCTAGAAGCAATCCTATCAGCATGAATTGCGTTGCTCTCACGCGTTTTATGACTTGGTGACTACTTCTGTACTCCCTTAGAACTATCGGTCCTGACAGTACTGTGACAGCTTCCCGTACTGACAGCTTCCCGCAGACTGTGTCATCCTTTGAGTGACTCAGTGGTGACAGCTTCCTGTCAGCTAGGTTACCGTTGCATCTCTATGTGGATATACCTGACTTAGGTTCTAGTTAGGTTATAGTCAACGGTCTCTTCCACCACTGGTGCCCCTTGATGGGTCTCCAGTGCTTGTAAAGCTATTCTCGTCTCTGTGTATAGATTGGCGCGTCTGTCTCCGCTGCATACATCTCTGTCCACTCTTAGAAGTGATTATAGCTGATAGGTTACGGGCTTCATCTCTTTCTACCACTGCTTTATAATGCAACTTCCTCGTGGGCCTCCTGCCGGCTTCGAGAAGCTTACCCCACAGAATGGTTTGTCTTGGTCGCGTGGTATGGAGAGCGTCATTATCTCTAATGGCTGCGACCGGATTCTTCCTTTCAAGATCCGTGTTCCCACGGATTGGCTTGATGATTGTGCGCCAGCGGCCTCTGCTGCCTTAGATGAGTCTCCTTCCGCCATCATGGAAGCCATCCCCCCCCAGCCATCCCACCATTTCTCTCCCTCCTTCTCCTCTTATCCAACGCCTCCGTCCTGAGGTAGAGGATATTCTGATGCGTCTATGCTGTGTCTCGACACAGATCATCAAGTACAGGAGTTCTCCTCCGCCTGCTGATGCTCGCTTCTCCTATGACCATGCTGATCTTGCTCGTCATAAGCATGGAGATGGTTACTACACTGACAACACTGAGGATGACGACGAAGAGGCAGATCTACCGAGTAGTGACTTCGGTGGAGTTTCTCCCTCCTCTGCCACTCGTGTCTTTGATTCTCCAGTGTTTGAGCATCCACTGGCGCCTCCTCCTCCTGTCTTGAGGCCTCCGTCTGCTCCTCCTGTTCCACCGTCTGGTGGCTACAACACTCGGTCTCGCGAGACTGCTGCTGCGAGTGTCTCCAGCGCTGCTGCTGACCCCTCCCTGGAGCCACCTCCACTTCCACCAGTGGATCTGCCCCCTTCCCCTTCTCCTTTTCCTCCCCCCTTGCCGCTTTACCCTACTCGCTCACTGGGATGCTTATCCTGGGAGCACCTGCTTGATGGCTCCCGTCCTATGACCATGGATGTGCGGATGTCCCGCCTTGTTCGCCAGGAGCAGAATGCTGGTGACTCTTTGGACCGCACTTTGTACGGTAGGATGGATCAGGCGGCCACTAGGGCTAATGTAAATCAGAAGGGGGATCCGCGGGTGATGATTTTCTCTGAGTTGGGCCATGCTAGCCGTGCTTTTCTCGGGCCTGTGCAGGCGGGTATTTCCTACCCTCGTCCTGGTGGTGCAACCTTTGGTGGATCTGGTGTTAGAAATGCGAATCTTCGCAAGTACCAGTTTGTTTCAGTCCCTCTCAGCTTTGTTCCTCCTAGGCCAGATTTCGAGCTACTTGTGCGTGTTGCGAGTTCCTTGGGTGAGATTAGAAACCTTGATGACCAGCGTGCGTATGATGCTGGCATCGCTGCTGAGTACTTTCTGGCTGTTCGCGCGATGTACGATGTTTCGCCGGCTTCCCCTGCTGCATCACCGCCGGCCTCTCCTAGTCAGTCTCATGTAGATCCTGCCCTGTTAGGATTTAGTACCCTGCCCCTTGCGCGCCAGGAGTTCATGTGTCTCACGATGATGCTAGCAAACATGACGGAACCGATGGTACAGGTCTATCAGGATTTTGCTACGCCTCGCGATATCTTTGTGCATATCAAGAGGCAGCATTCTGATACCCTTGCTGCTCGTGTCCCCCTCATGCTTGTTGAGCTTCGTAGTGTAACTATGAACAATTCTGAACCTGTAGACGTGTTCTTCCGCAGGGTGCGGCAGTTGTGTACTGACCTTCGCAGTGCGGGATACCCGCAACCGCAACGTCACGCGATGCACACGATTATCAATGGCATCACTCACCCTCGCTTCGATTCGCTGCGCCTACAATTTGGTTTCGAGCGCCAGAACAAAACTGTTGATTACTGGACCTGTCTTGCAGCATATAGATCATTAGATTTTTTGAATGTGTCTCTCCCCAGGTCTGATCCAAGGCATCCTGGTTGGTCCCGTGACTCTCCCCCAGTCCCTGCCCATGCTGCCATCCAGCGTGGCCGGGGGTCTGGTTCTCAGAGTTCCGGGGCTCCCAAGAGGCACTTGGATTGCACTTGGGGCCCCTGTCCTTCCAAAACGACCCACTCGGAGGACCGTTGCTGGACGAAGCATCCGCACCTGAAAAGGTCCAAGCCTGGTGTACCGGGCGGTGAACCCGTGCCCATTGCCTTGGCACTTCCAGGTTCGTTGACTCGCCGGCAGTTGTCCTCCTTGCAGGCTCAGATTGATGGGTATGCCATGTCCAAGAACTAGGAGGTACGCTCTGTCCTATTCTCTTGCACAACTAAGTTCTCTAACGTGTGTAGCCCGAGTCTTTCTGAGGGTGTCTGGCATGTGGACTCTGGAGCTGGAATGTCTATCACAGGTGATAAATCTTTGTTCACTATGTATAAGGCTTCTGCTGTTGGGCCAGCAGTTCGATTTGGTGATGGGGTGGTTCAACGGTCTGAGGGTAAGGGATCCATTGTGTTATGTAGTGATTGGTTACCAACATCCATCACTCTTACCAATGTTCTCTACATCCCTCACTGTCCAGTGAACCTCCTGTCAGTAAATGCTGTGGCTCATTCTCTCCACTGCCAGGTTTCTTTTGATAGTCTTAGTTGCACTGCCACTCAGGGCTCTTCTGTTCTCTGGTCTTTTCCTGCATCTAGTGATGGTGTGTACAAGTTTGCCTGTAGACCTTGTAACACCAGTCGGGACTGTTTGAGGGTTGCTGACGATTATCCTGCTTTTGCACTTGATGTTGATGAGGACGGTGGAGTTGTTATCCCTACCACTCCTGCATGGTTGTGGCATAGGCGGTTGGGTCACCCCGGCTATCATGCCTTACACAGACTTGTTGATAAGGGTATGGTTAAGAACTTACCCCTCAGTCTTCGTCAGGTGGAAAGGATGGCTAAGATCCCTTGTGATGCTTGTCAGAAGGCAAAGGGCAAACGTCTCCCTTTTCCTAAAGAAAGCAAAACTGAGATCCGTGCACCTCTCCAACGGCTTCACTTAGATATTATGGGACCTGTTCACATTAGGGGCCTGCGTGGGGAGTTTTATATTCTGTGTCTCACAGATCAGTACTCTGGCTATGCTGAAGTACTGTGCTTGAGAACCAGGGATGAGGCTCCCTTAGCAGTCCAAACTATCATCCTCAGATGGATGAATCAACTACATGGGTTTGCCTTTAAATGTCTGAGATCTGACAGGGCCAAGGAGTTTATTGTTACATGGTTCGAGGACTGGCTTATTTCGGTTGGGGCAGTACATGAGTTATCGTTGGCATACACTGCGCAGCAGAATGCAACTGTGGAACGGTATAATGGGGTCTTACAGTCTGTCGCTAGGAGCATCCACCTGGAGTCTAAACTAGCTAAGTCTTTCTGGCCCTATGCCTTCCTAGCTGCTTGTTACCTTCGTAATCGGCTGCCCAATCAGGGAGACAAAACACCCTATGAGTTGTTTTATGGGATCGTGCCTGATGTGTCGTTGTTGCGTGTGTTTGGTTGCCCCTGCTACGTTACGTTAGTCAATGGGAAGAAACGTAACAAGCTGGACGAAAGGGCGTTATCTGGTAGACTGGTTGGGTACTCTCTGGTGAGTAAGGGTTATTTTGTTTGGGTTCCAAAGTTGCGCCAGGTCGTAGAGAGTCGTGATGTACTCTTCTATGAGCAGTTTGATCATAACTGCATTCCTGGGCTTCCTCCCTATGATGGGTCACCGTATGTCTCTAGCATCCCTGCCGCTATCAACGGACACATGCCTGAGGCTGCAGTGAGTTCCCTAGATCCTTTGCTTTCCCCACTTGTTGACCACTGTCCTGGCCATAGGATGACTCTGCGAACTAGGTCAGGGGCCAGTGGTACTGTATTGCGTGAGAAAGCACTGGGCGGGCGAGTTTCTGCGGTTCCTACGGACAAAATCTTAGCCGAATCTCAGGGGGTCGCCAGGCCCTCCTCTGCGCCACGTTCCGTCGGTGAAGCTCTAGGATTAAGGCAGCCTCAGATCATGGTGGAACCTCTTACAGGTCCATCGCCTAATAGTCACCAACCTCCGCCCGCCTTGGATGGCTCGGTGTTGTTGAACACCTCGCCGTCTGCCGTTCCTGGTGGAACAATCGGGTATAGCCCATGTGACGATGTAGCCTTTGCTGACGACGCAAGTGATGATCTTGAACACTGGTCTGGTTCCGATACTGCGTATGGCTGGGGTGTTCCGGTCGACCCAGGCTTCGTTGATTTAGAGGCAAATAAGGCCGGCCCTGTTCAACCGGGCAGTAGTTCTGCGCTGGGGGCTTTACTAATGGTTACTGCTGATACTGCTGATACCCCCGCTGCCCGTGTACAAGTAAACTGCTTGTACGTGGGAGCATCTGCTGCACCCACCACTGAACTGTCCTATAAAGCTGCCATGCTTCCTACCAATCCTGACAGGGACCAATGGCTTCTTGCTATGAAGGATGAGATGGTTTCCCTTCATGCCCATGGCACTTGGGCTCTCACTCCACAGCCTCACAAGCAGAAGATCCTGTCTGGCAGGTGGTTGTTTGTGAGGAAGGTTGGAGTTGATGGTTCAATCCGCTTCAAGGCACGTTTTGTGGTTCGTGGTTTTTTGCAGCGTCCTGGGCTGGACTTTCATGATGTATATGCCCCTGTCTCCTCTAAAGCAGGTCTAAGAGTGCTCCTGGCTGCTATCACTCATAGGAAGATGTTTGTTAGGCAGCTGGACATCAAGACTGCATTCCTAAATGCTAAGCTGGAACCTGGTCTGGACCTGTACTGCCACCAGCCTGATGGCTTTAAAGTACTTGGTCCTCACGGTGTTCCCCTTGTGTGCAAGCTGCTCAAGTCCCTTTATGGTTTGAAACAGGCACCCAGGGCTTGGAATAGGGATGTCAAACGGGTTCTGATTGCACATGGCTTTACTATGTGCAAGGCTGAACCTGCTCTGTATTTTAGGAAGGATTCTGATGGTGGGTGGAGCTATGTCCTGACCTATGTAGATGATTTCATCTGTGCTTTTAGTGAGCTGGATAGGTATGTGTTGCTGATCCAAGCTATGGAAGAAGCTGGATGGGAGGTCAAAGAGATGGGTGTTCCTGTTCAGTTCCTCTCTTTAGACATGGCTTGTACACTTGACTCTGAGGGCAGGTGTGTTCAGATCAACCTGTCTCAGCACACCTACATTGTTGATCTGGTGGAGCAGTTTGGTCTCACTTCTGCTGCCCCACCCAAGTTTGCTGCTCCCATGTCCAAGTCCACTGTTTCTGATGAACCTGGTGTACCCCTGCCGTCTAATAGCCAGTACCTCTCCCTTGTGGGTGCTTTGCTATACCTGGCTACTTGCACCAGGCCTGATATTTCTTTTGCTGTGAGCTACTTGTCCAGGTTTTCTGCTCAACCTACAGTCTCTCTCTGGAATGCTGCCAAGAGATTGCTGTTGTATTTGAGAACACATTCCCACCTGGGTCTCACTTACACCCACAGCCCTGAGTTCTCTTTTACTGTCTTTAGTGATTCCTCTTTTGCTGATGATGGGTCTGACAGGAGGTCTCAGACTGGCTTTGCTGTGCTAGCTGGGGGGTGCATAGTAAACTGGATGAGCAAGCGGCAGCCTACCGTTGCTATTAGCTCTAGTGAGGCTGAGTATCAGGCCCTGTCCCAAGCTGCCAGGGAGGTACAATGGTTGAAGAAATTGAGAGTGGATCTAGGCCTGCCTTGTGATTTGGTTACCATTCAGGGTGATAACTTAGGATCCCTGAGCTGGGCCAAAGACTGGCAGCTTCTCCCTCGCAGCAAGCACATTGATGTTATTCATCACTACATCAAGGAGCTGGTGGAGGATGGCTCCCTTGCTGTTGCCTATGTGAACACAGTTGATAACTGTGCTGACCCATTCACCAAGCCCCTTGATCCTGCGGTGTTCTGGCGGTTCATTCGCATGTTTGGAATGACTGCTTCTCCTTAGACCAATTTTTTTTGGTTCCATGTATTCTTGACTTTTGCTTACATGTGTTCTGGAATTTTTTTTTTTGTTCATTTTAGAGTTTCTCTCGTTATCTTTGATTGGCATTAGGTTCCTATTCCCGGATCGGGTTTTCTATACCGTTGTTACCCGACTTAGATATTTAGTTTCACCACTAGGCAAACTTTGGTTTTTTGCCTTGTTACATTCCTTCATTTACACCCTTTGGGTTCCATTCATGGTTCTCTCGTTTTCGGAGTTCTTTGATTTTTTTTTTAATTGTTACATATAGTTCTATGTCCCCAGTGCCATAGGTGGAGTACTAGTATTGTATGTCACCTGTGTCATAGGTGGAGTATCAGCATGAATTGCGTTGCTCTCACGCGTTTTATGACTTGGTGACTACTTCTGTACTCCCTTAGAACTATCGGTCCTGACAGTACTGTGACAGCTTCCCGTACTGACAGCTTCCCGCAGACTGTGTCATCCTTTGAGTGACTCAGTGGTGACAGCTTCCTGTCAGCTAGGTTACCGTTGCATCTCTATGTGGATATACCTGACTTAGGTTCTAGTTAGGTTATAGTCAACGGTCTCTTCCACCACTGGTGCCCCTTGATGGGTCTCCAGTGCTTGTAAAGCTATTCTCGTCTCTGTGTATAGATTGGCGCGTCTGTCTCCGCTGCATACATCTCTGTCCACTCTTAGAAGTGATTATAGCTGATAAATCCCAAGAACAGCAGAATGAGCAGGCAGACAGCAATGTCGTGCGCAGACATATTTTCGAAGATGAAGCTGAGTACCCTGATTGCCGACATTCCCAACGTCTCGCCTATTTTTTCCTGCAGGGTATCAGGAGATGTATCCTTCATCATCATCATAAGCAGCAGCAACAGCGACAGCAACAACGCCATTCGTCAACGCACTTCAACACACTTTATTGGCAGGGGGTGAGACCTTCGCAGGTATCGCTCTTTGAGGGACTGAGGGGCCAGGGGGAAAGCAACGTGGAGCGACTTAGAGCGAGCAAAAGAGCAGCGGGAAGGGATGGAATGGTATATTTTCAAATTATTTTTGTCGCAGGAGCGCAACTGAATGTTGGGACTCGGTCGGCAATCAATGGACTGACTGTGATGCGCCCGTTTTTCGCACGGGTCCTGCCCCCCAGGCCCGCCCTTGGGGGCCGCCCCCCAATGGACAATTCCTAGGCAGCGCGGAAATTTGGCGGAGAGTGTTGGCAACGGAATCGAGCGGACCAACTATCAGCGCAAAGAAAGGAAGGAACAGAACGCAGCGCATTAGGGGCAATATTGTCAGAATGGTGAACGACAGTGACTCGAGTGCTATATCGGCATCTAGATGTAGATGCCGATATAGCACTCGTGTCACACTTGTTCACCATTTCTGACAATCTGCATGTCCACCAGAGATCAAAAGGAAAGAATATGATAGGTAGAGCTAACTTGGCTACTACCAGAAACGAAACGGAAAGGACGCGGTAAGGTGCAGAGTTCTGATCAGACCATCTAGATAGATGGTTACAACTGATGTCTGACAACTGTCAACAGGCTGAGAACCAGATTAAGAAGGTAAGCAGCCAAGATGCTGAAAGCAGGAAGAAAGGGACTTAAGGTAATGACTGGTCATTTTATTCACGACTTTAACAACGAAAGAGCTATCAGCAGTATCATAGGCTTTGGTGATGTCACTTAGAAAGGTAGCAAGTGGACGTGCGATTTTGAGTTTGAAGGTGAACGTTGAATCAGCTGTCAGTGAATGAATGAGTCCAGGATCAGGATCAGGATGGCTGAGTGGCATCCTTAATAGTGCTACTAGGCATCACAAGAGGATAGGCAGCTCATGGGTTGCACTCCCCCCCCCCCCCCCCCACCCCACACACACACCCTGACTAACATTTGGGGGTCCTCATCTTGCGCCACAGAAGTGAATTCCTTGAAATAGACGCTCATCATCATTAGGGGTCTTGGTCTGACCCCCCCCCCCCCCCCCCCCCCCCCCCCCCCCCCTACACCCAGCAAGGTAGCAAACCCACGGGTGGGTTGCACTCGGCCAGAGGGCGCACGGGTGGATTGCACTAGAGAGCAAGCAAGACTTAGAGTACAAGCAATTGGGGATAGAGCGCAACCAATTGAGTTCGTGTTATGAGAGGAGGTGGGGGGGGGGGGGGGGGGGGGGGGGGGGGGGGGGAAAGGGGTACAGAGCAAGCAATTGGGGGTAGAGCGCAACCAATCGAGTTCGTGTTATGAGAGGGGGGGGGGGGGGGGGGGGGGGGGGGGGGGGGGGGGGGGTACAGGGGGTACAGGGGTAGAGAGCAAGCAATTGGGGCCAGAGGGCGCGTGGGTGCAGTAGGGATACAGTCACGAGCTAAGGGTGTGTCAGCGTTTACCAGAGGCTGTCAGAGTTAGACGACAGCTAGGTCAGTCTCACTGACAGTGGCGTGTCCTCGTGGACATAGCCGCATTCCTAAACCCGTAACCTAATCTCATAGTTGACTGGAGGCTGGACATAGTCCAGCCCCCTTGCGTAAACATTGCCTTGAGTTAACACATATCTGTACCACTCTCCACCCAAAGGTGTCATTCTCTCAGAGGCCAATAAAACAGCCTCGCACACCACACCAGCTAACAACCCCTCTTACCCTCCTAGGAAGGACACCCACCTTACCACACGCCCAATCCCAAGAGCAGTGGACCCTGACAGGCCAATTAAATGCCCAGGGGTACTGCACTCTCATGCAACTCATCCACATAAACCCTCTGAACAGGCACCCTGACTTGGACATCTCAGCCCCTGGACACTATCATTTCCAAACAGGCCTCCTCCCCCATGCCCAACTTAATGGAGCTCCACCCATCCACACAACCACCACATACCTCTACACCACCACAAAATCGCCCAAGCAACCGTACCCAGCCTGGAGTGGGGCGCTCACACTCCCAAGGGTCCTTTGCTAGAGACTTAGCCAGCCTATTCCACCGACTCAAGGACACCCCCCTCACCGCTCCCCACCCCACCCTCCTTCAAGCCCTCATGTTGTTGGGGGTCCAAACAGACAGGTCAACAGGGCTACTCGTATGCCATCCATATCTCCCCCACTGATCTTCCCCCCAACCTCATGAGTCATGACCACCTGTTCGGGGCAAGCTCAGACGCATACTCTCACCCATGGATAGGAGCATCAGTGATACGCTCCCTACATGATACCAAGGAAGCCCAGAAGGCAGACAGATGGGCACTCACCAGTGCCAAGGCAGCTCAAACTCACTCCATCCCAACCCGCACCCTCCTCTTGGTCCCACATACAAAACACACACCGCCCACCCCTAGGTCCAGGTCCTAGATAATATCCCAGCCGGGACCCCCATTATCCACCAACCGTCCATCTGATATCACCTCAACCATTGCAAGGACAAAGGGGCACCAACTCCTCCTCATCGCCAACCCCCTGGGCCACCCCGGCCCAGCCACCCCCTTTAATTACTCAAGCATGGAATGAAGCTATGCATAAGCTCCATCCCTACCACACAAACATTCAATCCATCCCTAACCTTGTCACTGGCCCTGCCCCCCTCTCCTTCCCACCACCACCCAAGGCTCTCCGACTCATCCTCCAGGCCCCTTGGAGTGCCCCCCCCCCCCCCCCCCCCCCCCCCCCCCCCCCCCTATCCCCCCCCTCCCCCAACACCTTACCACAGCAACTACCTAAAACACCTCCCATGTAGGCCAGCAGCTATGCACAGGTCCCCCAGCCTGAGGGCCCGGCCCTCCTCAGGGCTGCAGCAGACTCCCCAGTGTCGGGCTAAAGCTTTACAATCAACCCAGGGGGTATCGACATCACCAGAACCAAAAATATAGCAGAATTATGCGCTATCCACCAGGCCCTAGCGCGATCACCCCCAACAACCCCGTTCACCATCTACACTGATAGCCTTCGTATTCTCCATCTCACTCGGATACTGATCCATAAACCCCACTCTATCTATCGATGACTGTACTCACAAGCAACTCCTCTTGGCCATTGGAGAACAACTCCTGGCCAGAGTCCTTAGTGGCAACCCCATCACTCTGGACTCATGCAGGTATCCTTTATCATTATGGCAATGAGGAGGTAGATAAGGTGGCCAAGAAAGCCACCCACATCCCTAGAAATATAAAACCTCCGTCACTGACAATGTAGGAGGGGTGGCTCACATGGACCATACCTGGCCGTCAGTCCAGCCCCTGGTGGCAGCTGACGGCACCCTGCCTCCTAGGATAGCAACACCCAACCTCACCAGGGGGGTTAAGGCTAACCTCCTCACTAAAATCCACACAGGAGGGACCTGTAGTTTTCCGGAGTGTGTGCAGAGCACAGAGACGAGGGGAAGACGGTAAGGATAAGATCTTTACAGTTAGATAAGCATTCGATCAATGCGCTAGGAGGAATTACTGGGATGCCGCGGTACCTCATGGTACCGGCATCAGTGTCCGTGCCATAGCTGGCAGCGGCACGGCAGTACAGTGTCACAGGGAGGAGTCCTGTGCACTCTAAGTCACTCTAGGTGAGCCGGTGAAACCCGTTGAGTCCACTTAGCTCTTCCTGCCGGGCATAAATGGTGTACCATGACGTGAGGGTTCAGGTACCACGGGTCAACTGGGCTGTCTTGGTCTGGGTGATCAGTAGGCTTGGGGTAGAATACATCTGTGGTATAGACCCCCCCCCTTTCTATTGTTATGGCAGACCAGGACAGACTGGAGTGGGGGACCAGGTTCATTTTCCTGTCCTATGTCCTGGTCCTGATCCTCTTGGGAAGGTAGGCATAGGGTAGCCTGGGAGTCATCCAGAGAAAGAGTAAGGTCATCATCTTGTCTCATCATAGCTGGGATACTTATGAGTTGCATTGGGATGCCATTGTGTGGAATGATGAGTGGCATGGGATCACTATCAATGGGGCATATATGTACATCCTTGAGGGTTAGGGTCAAGCCATTGTGTGCTTGGATGACAGCTCTGCCTGTGGAAGAGCACATACGTGGATGGGGATGTCCTGGGAAGAACACTGGGACTGGAGGAGATAGAGGTATGATTCTAATGAGTGCATGCTTGTTATAGGTGAGGTGATGAATTGAATCAGAGCTGAGTACCCAGTCATGTGCCATGGGCTGGGAAGGGTAGAAACACATTATGGTAGTGCCAGGTGGGTGCTCAGAGGTGGTTGGATCAGAAGTAGCATCTTCATGGTCCTCACTACTGTGGGCATTCTGCAGAGTGGGGGAATTTCCTATCTCTGAGACAGTGTGAAGGACAGGTGCAGGCTCAGAAGTAGGGTCTTGGTCTTGTTGGTCCCCACTACTGTGGGCATTCTGCAGAGTGGGGGTACTTCCTATCTCTGAGACAGTGTGTAGGACAGGGTGAACAGCAGGACAGGGCAGGACACTGGAGATCTTACTTTCAATCAGGGCGTCCCGCTCTTTGAGCATGTCCTCCTTCCACTCGGGATACCATCCAGGCAGATGAGCATCTGGATGGACAGGTGGCACTGGAGGCACAGATGCTTGGTCTGGAGGTGCAGATGCTGGGTCCTCAGGTTGGTCAGATGATCCAGCAGGGTCATCTTCTCCAATCCAGAATTCCTGTCCCGCTGATGATGGGGCACCAGTCGCAGTCGGCTGGTTTACAGGAGGGGGCCTGGAGGGGCCTGGAGGGGCCTGGAGGAGGTTGAGGTTGCTGTTTGTAGCGACCCTCTGCGATGTCCTTGAACCAGTTAGGTTCCTTCTCCAGGATCTTCTGCGCGCTCGCGCGGAGACTGGCCTTGAGTTTGGCGTCGTCCAAGGGGCAGAGGACAAGAGGATCATAGGGATTCTGAGGCATCTTCGGTGGAGGAGGAGGAGCATCCACAAATGGCGGTGGTGGTGGCGCATTCCGGTCAGAGGGGGACCTGGATGCTCGACGGAAAGGAAGAGCTGCATTGCGATGGATGGAGTGGCGAGAGAAGTTTAGAGATTTGATGGTTGTGGGAGGTGGAGTTTAGATAGGAGGATCTAACATGAAACCTGATCCATACTCAGTTCTCAGGTAGCGCAAAGCAGACGCTGCATTGTTAGTGCGGTCGCGCAGAACAGCAGCGATAGATGGGTGGACTGAGTCACAAATGTAGTTCATAGCAATAAAGTTGCTGATGGCAGTGATATCACTGCTGGGCGAGGTGAAGTAGTGCATGCCGTCCTTTGGTTCTGAGAACGGAATGAAGTCTCTGTCACCATGAAGCACTGAGTGCCTGCAGAAGTTGTCCAGCATGGGGCTGGTCATGTCCTTGTACCACGTAGCAAAGGTTTCAAGTGTTCCCTTACCGTCGAACTTGGGGTATTGCCGCGCATCCATGGCGAAGGTCAGGGGAAGGGCAAAGCTCAAGTAGGTGGGAAAGGCGGGATTAGGGAGTAGGAGATCTGAGTACGATAAAGAAACTCGAGATCTGGGAATGGGTATTTGGGAAAGAGAGGGTTGGGGTGAAGTCCAACTGGGGAGAGGTCTGGAGGGTCTGATAGGTCAGGCGGTGGTTGAGAGACGGCTGAGGCTGCGTAAGCAGCGGGACGTGGGAGATGGGGAAGGGGGTGGTGGGGGCGCAGTGGAGGTAGAGATTGTTGTCAGGGGGGGGGGGGGGGGGGGGGGGGGGGGGGGTTGCTGGACTACAGCTTGATGCTCAATGGAGCAGGATCACCGGGCTGACGGCTGATATACCGCACAAGAGTGGTGTCCCAACGGGGAGATTCTTGTCGGGTGGAGCTTTCTTCACTCCTTTCAATTGATTCACTCCGCGCGACAACAATCAAAATGCCCTTCAGCTCGGAATAGCGTCGAGCAAGGACAATCTAAAGCGGAGGGACCGTAACCTTTAGTTATCCGGAGTGTGTGCAGAGCACAGAGACGAGGGGAAGACGGTAAGGATAAGATCTTTACAGTTAGATAAGCATTCGATCAATGTGCTAGGAGGAAGTACTGGGATGCCGCGGTACCTCATGGTACCGGCATCAGTGTCCGTGCCATACCTGGCAGCGGCACGGCAGTACAGTGTCACAGGGAGGAGTCCTGTGCACTCTAAGTCACTCTAGGTGAGCCGGTGGAACCCGGTGAATAACAGGACCAACATGCATGGCATATTCGTCTCATTGTGGACCATAACATCCCCCGAGCACCTCCCACCTGATGGCAGAAGATACAAATCAATAAGGCTAGGTGGGGCCGCCAGTGGAACAAGAAGCAGCGCCCAAAGGGGATCAAGGGGGGAAACTCATGTACATGGACGCTGGCAAACTGGAGGACCTCCCCAGTGGGGTACTGGGGAACAGGCCACCCTCGTGGCTGACCCCCCCTGACATGGACCAACCCACTTGGAACAAACTCAGACCAGACCTCCTGTTGACCCTGGATCAACAAACATACTCCAATCCCACCTCATGTCCCCCCATCCACATAGTTGAAGTCGGCTATTGCTCTGACACCTACCCAGAGATTTTTTATTTCCGCTATATATAGCGATCGCTAGTTTTAACCCCATATTAGCGAAATTATCGCTAAAAAAAAAAAAAAAAAAAAAGTTTTTTTTTGCCCTCAATGGCCCTAAAAAGCTACAAAAAGAGACAGAAAACACTAAAACGCTGTTCCTGGAGGAAGCCTAGAACCAGAAAGCTAGAAGAAACCCACTTTCAGATTTGAAAAAAAAATCACTGCACCGACCACTCGATTAAATATGCGGAAAAAGGGAATCAGCACAAGACCCTATCACATGCTCTGAATTTTTTTGAAAGATAAGGGATATCAAGTGATATACTCAGTTGTTACGTTGGGCACCACAGGGACCATACCCACCAATGCACTTCCCGACCTCATCCACTCAGGCATCTCCAAAGTAGCCGCCCTCAAGCTCTGAACCAATCTTCACACCCATGCCAATGCCTCCATCCAGTCCATTGTCGCGTGCAGACGACACATGGAGCAGCCCCCCAAAACCTCCTCTTCAAGGATAATGGCTCCCCCCCCCCCCCCCCCCCCCCCCCTATTGGTGGTTGGCCCCAGTGAAAGCAAACGGGCGGGCCCCCTCAACACGCCTCGTAACAAAGCGTACTATTGATTGATTGATTGCCAGCGTTTCGGTAAGAGATAAGGCTAGAAGATCAAGAATAGAGCGGTTAAGACAGGCGAAGAATGCGTAGAAGGCGAGAGTTGAGTTTACAAAAGAGGATGGCGCTTGCCAGCATGTTTCGGACTTTCGGATATTAGTATCAGTCTCCACCAGGGTGGAGTCAGCCACGATACCTGAATGGCATCCTTACCAGTGATATCAAGCACTACAGCAGGGGAGTCAGCGCACGGGTTGTACTCGCCGGAAAAGCGCAGGCGTGCAGTCGCCAGATGAGTATCGAAAGTGTCCGAAACGACGTGGCGGTAATTGGAGCCGTGGGCCGACTAGGGCTGTCGAATGGAATGAGGAGGGCACTGACTGGTCTAAGCTTAGAAGCGAAGAGAGGGATACAAGCTTAGAAAATTGTTACAATGAGTAGAAGACCGTGAAAACAACTGAACCGTCTGACGGTACTTAGCAGTACATCGACGATGCTGCCCCCTGATAGGGCAGTGGCGTCGAGGGCTGCAAGCTAAGCAGTCCTGCAAACCAGATGGCAGGACTTGGGAGGGCACAGCACTAGGGCAATGCCGGGCGGTGCCGGTACGTAGCCCCAGCTGGCCTGGGTCAATGGCAAGAGCATTCCCTCCTCTGACATCCTCATGAGAGTTAGCGGGCTTGCCCCGGATACCCCTGAGAAGGTTCAAGTTCAGCCCCCTCTGCATGATATCTTCAAGGGTCGAGAACACGCAGACGCCCTTCCGACCAAGCAGACCTATACCTTCTTTTTCAAGCGGAGGAAGCTGTCCTCTACCTCCCCTGAGATTCCGCAACCAGTAGCCTCCACCTCTTCCATGAACAGAAAGCGCCACTTTGAAGATACCGATATGCTATCCCCTTAATCCCTCTTCAGCAGAGTCCCTACAGCCCCTCTTCCCTCTTACCCCTAGTTGAACCAGACACTTTGTCCTCTCCTGTACTCTTGGTTTTCTTCCTGCCTTTTGTAGTAAGAAAAAAAAAAAAACTCCTTTTATAACCTTGCCTTAGCCCATTAGTTCTTTAGCTCTGATGCCAGGTGTTTTTGTGGCGGTCTTGGACTCTCTTTCAGTACTACTTTACCTTACAGTAGTACTGCCGGGCGGTCCTCGGCTGTCCTGGCCTCCCAGGCAGATTCCCCGCTTTACTGCTAGGCACCTTATGTTGTTATCTTTCTTCATAGTCCTCTAGTTTCCTCTTTTCTCTTTTTCGGCTCAGAGCTGCCTTTTTGGAGTAGTTTTGTCTTCCTTCTGCTGAGTACCTCCCCCTTGTATCTCTACCCTGGTAGCCCTCGACAATCCTGCTCTATCGGGCAGCTCGCCGGGGGTATCTTGGTTGCACTCGACAACACTGCTCCATCGGGCAGCTCGCCGATATACTGCCAAGTACCACTGTAGAGTCCTTGTTTTCTAAGGTACCTAGGCGACCCTCGACTCCACTGCTTTACTGGGCAGCTCGCCGGTGTACTACCAGTACCACCTTGTTTTCAGTTTCTACCACCTTTTTGTACCGTCCTGCCCTTTGTTCTACGACTGGCAGCAGTAACTTACTGCCAAGTCCAAGAGAGGGATACAAGCAGAACACTTTTAATTAAGGTTCTTTTGGCCAATGCATCGTATCTAACGGCCACGGCCCCTAAATCGATCCTTGGCAATGGCAGGTGGCTTGGCTTGCCCCGGCTTGGCTTGGCTTGGGCTTGCCCGTTGACGAATTTGTTGCCCTTGACGAATTGGTTGCAAGGACACCAGGTGAGGAATCGCATCCGCCTTTCTCTTATATCTGCTGAATATACTGCTATTGCGCATAGGGGAAAAGTGGGCTTGACAAGGTTGCAGCTGGTCCGACGTGTGTAATATCAAACAGCAGCAACTTGGGGCGATTTCCGTTTAGCAATTTCTTTCATCATGGATCAGATGCCCCCCGGAGGACCGATGCAGGGCGGACAGCCCAATCTGCAGGTATATTCTATCTCTGCCCCTTACTGACGTACTCCACTGACTTGCTTGCTCCTTTGAAGACGCTGCTCCTTGTTCCTGTAGCTTGTCCTGCTTATTGTGCTCTCGGTTGAGTTAGCATATTTGGAATGGCCTGAGGGTCGTCGAGGTCGGGGAAAGATATGACCTGTGCCCCTTGACGCAAATCAAATTGCTAGCGACTAAACCTGTCTACGCTTCGCTTCTCTCACAAGCTTTCCCAACCTTCCTCCTTACAGCAACTGCAGCAGCAATTCCAGGCGTACACCGCCAACCAGCAGTATGCGCAGGTGAGACTGTTCACTCTCTGGACAAATGTTTTCTTCCTGCACCCTTTTCCCTCATTTAACGAACACTCATCCGTCGTTGCGCAAGCTGTTGGCGATATTCGTAGCCAGTTCCCGCGCGAAGCCAAGGGGAGGAACCAAATCTCCGCATATCCAAATATCCGAATTTCATGTTTCTCGCTTGGTTCTCGCTCTCGACATGGCCGGGACGCTTGTGCGAAAACAGCCCCAAAGCGAATTCGCAAATTTCTTGCTTAGTGCTGAAGTCAGCAAAAAAGGGAGGTCGAGGTCGACACCTGTCTGGATCTCTTAGCTGACTAGGCTTCCTGCTCCTGCTTTCACGCCTAGCTTTTAGGCAGAATCCACCCACCGAGGTTGAATGCCACCGTCGTACATACCGCCTATCGGCTCTCAAAACGTGCCCCTATTTCCCCACCTTGGGTCGGACGACCTACCCATATACCCCTCTCTTGAGTGACCCTATCCCCCCTATTAGCTAAGCCATCCCACCCTACCCCATTCCACACCACACTGCACCAGACCCCTCAATCTCTCATGTCCCTCACCCCTCACGCCCACCAACCACCATCCCTATCCTCACTCACCCCTCACCCACCTCGCCCCTCCCCCTCCCCAACCCAACCCCCCTTACCCCCCGTTACCCCTGACCCCTCACCTTCCCACCCCTCACTCTTACCCCCATCCTCAACCAGCAATTCGCCGCGCATTTGTAAGGCCATGGGCATGCCAACGAGAGCCAAACTTACACAACCCCATACAACCTAACCTTACCCAACCCAACCCAACCCAACCCAACCCAACCCAACCCAACCCAATACAACCCAACCCAATACAACCTAACCCTACCCAACCCAACCCAATACAACCTAACCCTACGCAACCCAACCAACCCCCTTCCCCCCCCCTTCCCCCCCCTCACCCCTCACCCCACCCCTCACCCTCACCCTATCCTCAACCAGCAATTTGCCGCGCATTGGCAAGGCCATGGGCGTGCCCACCAGAGCCAACCACACCCAACCTAACCCAGCCCAGCCCAACCCAACCCAACCCAACCCAACCCAACCCAACCAACCCAACCCAACCCAACCCAACCCCTCCACCCCTCACCCCTCACCCCTCACCCCCCCCTCACCCCTTTCACCCCTCACCTTCCCACCCCTCACCCTCAACCCCATCCCCAACCAGGAATTCGCTGCGCATTGGTAAGGCCATGGGCGTGCCCACCATAGTGAATCCAACCCAGCCCAACTGAACCCAACCCTATCCTACCCTACCCTGCCCAGCCCTACCCAACCTCCCCACCCCCCTTTCACCCCTCAATTTCCCACCCCCCACCCTCACCCCCATCCCCAACCAGCAATTTTCCGCGCATTGGCGAGGCCATGGGCGTGCGCACCAAAGCCAACCCCACCCTACCAAACCCAATCCAATCCGACCCTTCCCTACCCTGCCTAACCCTACCCAACCCTACCCAACCCCCCTTTCACCCCTCACCTTCCCACCCCCCACCCTCACCCCCATCCCAACCAGCAATTCGCCGCGCATTGGTAAGGCCACGGGCGTGCGCACCATAGCGAATCCAACCCAACCCAACTGAACCCAACCCTACTCTACCCTACCTTACCCTGCCTAACCCTACCCCACCTCCCTTCACCCCTTTCACCCCTCACCTTCCACCCCTCACCCTCACCCTAATCCTGAACCAGCAATTCGCCGCGCATTGGCAAGGCCATGGGCGTGCCCACCATAGCCAACCCAACCCAACCCAACTCAACTCAACCCAACTCAACCGTACTCAACCCATTCCAACCCAACTCAACCCTACTCAACCTTATCCAACCCTACTGCGCTTCCTCCCACCCACCCCCTCATCTTCCCACCCCTCACCCTCACCCTCATCTTCAACCAGCAATCCGCCACGCATTGGGTAAGGCGATGGGCGAGTCCCCCAGAGCCCCCCCCCCCCCCCCCCCCCCCCCCCCTCCCTTCCCCCTCCTCACCCCTCACCTTGCACCCCTCACCCCTCACCCCATCCTCAACCAGCAATTCGCCGTGTATTGGTAAGGCCATGGGCGAGTCCACCAGAGCCCCCCCCCCCCCCCCCCCCCCCCCCCCCTTCCCTTCCCTTCCCCCTCCTCATCCCTCACCCCTCACCTTTCACCCCTCACCCCTCACCCCTCACTCGACCAGCAATTCGCCGTGTATTGGTAAGGCCATGGGCGAGTCCACCAGAGCCCCCCCCCCCCCCCCCCCTTCCCTTCCCCCTCCTCATCCCTCACCCCTCACCTTTCACCCCTCACCCCTCACCCCTCACCCCTCACCCCATCCTCAACCAGCAATTCGCCGTGTATTGGTAAGGCCATGGGCGAGTCCACCAGAGCCCCCCCCCCCCCCCCCCCCCCCCCCCCCCCCCCCCTTCCCTTCCCCCTCCTCATCCCTCACCTTTCACCCCTCACCCCTCACCCCATCCTCAACCAGCAATTCGCTGTGTATTGGTAAGGGCATGGGCGAGTCCACCAGAGCCCCCCCCCTTCCCTTCCCCCTCCTCATCCCTCACCCCTCACCTTCACCCCTCACCCCTCACCCCATCCTCGACCAGCAATTCGCTGTGTATTGGTAAGGCCATGGGCGAGTCCACCAGAGCCCCCCCCCCCCCCCCCCCCTCCCCTTCCCCGTCCTCACCCCTCACCCCTCACCTCACCTTTCACCCCTCACCCCTCACCCCATCCTCAACCAGCAATTCGCCGTGTATTGGTAAGGGCATGGGCAGTCCACCAGAGCCCCCCCCCCCCCCCCCCCCCCCTCCCCTTCCACCTCCTCACCCCTCACCCCTCACCCCTCACCCCATCCTCAACCAGTAATTAGCCGTGTATTGGTAAGGCCATGGGCGAGTCCACCAGAGCCCTCCCCCCCCCCCCCCACCCCCCCCCCTTCCCTTCCCCTCCTTGTCCCTCACCCCTCACCTTTCACCCCTCACCCCTCACCCCATCCTCAACCAGCAATTCGCCGTGTATTGGTAAGGCCATGGCGAGTCCACCAGAGCCCCCCCCCCCCCCCTTCCCTTCCCCCTCCTCATCCCTCACCTTTCACCCCTCACCCCATCCTCAACCAGCAATTCGCTGTGTATTGGTAAGGGCATGGGCGAGTCCACCAGAGCCCCCCCCCCCCCCCCCCCCCCTTCCCTTCCCCCTCCTCATCCCTCACCCCTCACCTTTCACCCCTCACCCCCTCACCCATCCTCGACCAGCAATTCGCTGTGTATTGGTAAGGCCATGGGCGAGTCCACCAGAGCCCCCCCCCCCCCCCCCCCCCCCCCCCTTCCCCTTCCCCGTCCTCACCCCTCACTCCCTCACCTTCACCTTTCACCCCTCACCCCTCACCCCATCCTCAACCAGCAATTCGCCGTGTATTGGTAAGGGCATGGGCGAGTCCACCAGAGCCCCCCCCCCCACCCCCCCTCCCCTTCCACCTCCTCACCCCTCACCCCTCACCATCACCTTTCACCCCTCACCCCTCACCCCATCCTCAACCATAATTAGCCGTGTATTGGTAAGGCCATGGGCGAGTCCCCAGAGCCCCCCCCCCCCCCCCCCCCCCCCCCCCCCCTTATCCCTTCCCCCTCCTCATCCTCAACCCCTCAACCTTTCACCCCTTACCCCCTCACCCCATCCTCAACCAGCAATTCGCCGTGTATTGGTAAGGCCATGGGCGAGTCCACCAGAGCCCCCCCCCCCCCCCCCCCCCCCCCTTCCCTTCCCCCTCCTCATCCCTCACACCCTCACCCCTCACCCCTCACCCCATCCTCAACCAGCAATTCGCTGTGTATTGGTAAGGCCATGGGCGAGTCCACCAGAGCCCCCCCCCCCCCCCCTCCCCTTCCCCGTCCTCACCCCTCACCCCCCACCTCACCTTTCACCCCTCACCCCTCACCCCATCCTCAACCAGCAATTCGCCGTGTATTGGTAAGGGCATGGGCGAGTCCACCAGAGCCCCCCCCCCCCCCCCCCTCCCCTTCCCCCTCCTCAACCCCTCACCCCTCACCTCACCTTCATCACCCCTCACCCCTCACCCCATCCTCAACCAGTAATTTCGCCGTGTATTGGTAAGGCCATAGGCGAGTCCACCAGAGCCCCCCCCCCCCCTCCCCTTCCCCCTCCTCACCCCTCACCCCTCACCCCATCCTCAACCAGCAATTCGCCGCGCATTGGCAAGGCCATGGGCGAGCCCACCAGAGCCAACTACACCCTACACCTCTTCCCACCCCTCACCTTCCCACCCCTCTCCCTCACCCCCATCCTCACCCTCACCCCCATCCTCAACAAGCAATTTGCCGCACGTTGGCAAGGCCATGGGCGAGCCCACCAGAGCCAACCACACCCAACCCAACCCAACCAATTCAACTCCCCCCCCCCCCCCCCCCCCCCCCCCCCCCTTCCCCATGCTCAACCAGCAATTCGCCGCGCATTGGCAAGGCCATGAGCGTGCCCACCAGAGCCAACCCTACCCTACCCAACCCTACCTAACCCGTCCCCCCCCTCAACCCTGAACCCACCCCTCTCCCTCCCCCCCATCATCAACCAGCAATTTGCCGCGCATTGGCCAGGCCTTGGGCAAGCCCACCACAGCCAACCCTACCCAACCCCACCTAACCCTACCTCCCTTCCCCCCCCCTCACCTTCCCACCCCTCTCCCTCACCCCCATCCTCAACCAGTAATTCGCGCATCGGCAAGGCCATGGACGTGCCCACCACAGCCAACCCTACCCAACCCAAGCCAACGCTACTCAACCCTACCCAAGCCAACGCTACTCAACCCTACCCAAGCCAACCCCCCTTACCCCTCTCTCACCCCCATCCTGAACCAGCAATTAGCCGCGCATTGGCAAGGCCATGAGCGAGCCCACCATAGCTAACCACACTCTACCCCCCCCTATCCCCCTTCCCCCCCCTCACCTTCCCACCCCTCACCCCTCACCCCTATCCTCAACCAGCAATTCGCTGCGCATTGGCAAGGCCATGGGCGTGCTCACCAGAGCCAACAGCCAGACCAGCTGCTACGCTCCTTTTGGCAAAGCCAGGCCCATGAAGTAGAGGCTGTCGGAACCGACCCTGCAGAGTTCAAGAACCACCAACTGCCCCTTGCTAGGATCAAAAAGGTGGGACCCTATATGTGCCGGTGGGATGTTTAGGTTCACAATTAGCATGAGGACTCAATCTACCAGGAATGATCTCAAATGAGTAGGGACCGGCATATCATATGATGTTGATTAAAGGCAAGTATGATATCATACAACTTGCTTCATATGGTATTGTATATAAATGGTAGCTTTAGCCTAGTCAAACTGACAGCATCATATGGTATTGTATATGAATGGTAGCTTTAGCCTAGTCAAACTGACAGCATCATATGGTATTGTATATGAATGGTAGCTTTAGCCTAGTCAAACTGACAGCATCATATGAGATCATATTGCCGTTCCCTACAAATTAGTCAATAGCATGTGCGTTTGCGAAGTACAGGCTTTCAGAACTGACCCTGCAGAGTTAAAGAACCACCAGCTGCCCCTAGCTAGGATCAATAAGGTGGGATATCAATATATGTGTTAGGTGGCAGTTCTGTGACCTGTGCGTGCAGGTGGGGTGTTGATGATTACTAACGTCAAAATGAGCCAATAACCTGTGCGTTTGTGAAGTAATGGAGGTAGCCCCTTTCGGTGGTATACAATGGTCTAATGGTAGACCAGATCGCTTAAGGAAGAAGAGTCGGGGGTTTGACTCCCCCTTCCGTCGCTCTTGGCGATGCAAGTCGTCGTCAACCGCGATGGTTGCTTGTCCAGTTGAGGTAGGAGACTGCTCCCCACCCGTGTACGACGGGCTCCCTTAACACCACGCCCCACCAGGCGTTATCATTATAATGAAGGTGGGATCTGACCCTGCAGACCTTCAAGAACCAACCAAAGAACCAACTGCCCCTAGCTAGGATCAAGAAGGCGGGGTTGTTGGCACCCACCAACCAGAGAACCAACCAAGCAGGGAACCAACCAAGCAGGGAACAAACCAAAGAACCAACTGCCCCTAGCTAGGATCAAGAAGGCGGGGTTGTTGGCAGTCCAGTGCACTGTGTGTGTCGGATGGGGTGTTGATGCTCTCACATGCGTAGGGAACGTCAATATGATATCATATGATGCCGGCAGTCTGACTAGGCTAAAGGTACCCTTTATACACAATATCATATGATATCATACTCGCCTTTGGTCAACATCTTATGATATGCCGGTCCCTACAAATCCCACCCACATTCTTACCTAAATGATAGTATCCATAAGCCTATGGACCCGCCACCCACAACCGATGTTGCAACTACCTGCATTAACACTGATATCAGCACGACCACAACCACCATGGATATCACCACAGAAATCACCACCACCACCACCACTGGCATCACAGCCACCAACACTGATACCACCACGACCACAACCATCAGGGATATCACCACAACTATCACCACCACCACCTGCACCACCACTGATATCACCACGACCACCTGTACCACCACTGATATCACCACGACCACAACCACCATGGATACCACCACCACCACCACCATGGATATCACCACCACCACCACCACCGATATCAAGACCAAGTGCACCACCCGTGATATCACCACGACCACCACCACCATGGATATCACCACAAATATCACCCCCACCACCGATATCACCACCAAGGACACTGATATCTCCATGACCACATCCAACGCCAACACACCTCCACCCAACACACCTCCACCCAACACACCACCACCAACACACCACCACCACCAACACACCTCCACCCAACACACCTCCACCCAACACACCTCCACCACAACCAGCACATCTCCACCACCAATATCACCACCACCACCAACACCACCACTCACCACCACCACCACCACCACTCACCACCAACACCACCACTCACCACCAACACCACCAACACCACTCACCACCAACACCACCACCACCACTCACTACCAACACCAACACCAACACCACCACTCACCAACACCAACACCAACACCACTCACCTCCGCCACCAACACCAACACCACGCTTTGACTTGCAGATCATGAAATCCGATGAAGATGTGCGAATGATCACTACCACCGCCTCACTTAGACTTGCAGATCATGAAGTCCGATAAAGATGTTCGACTCGTCACCACCACCACCACCACCACACTTTGACTTGCAGATCATAAGTCCGATGAAGATGTGCGCATGATCACCACCACCACCTCACTTTGACTTGCAGATCATGAAGCTGATGAAGATGTGCGAATGATCACCACCACCACCTCACTTAGACTTGCAGATCATGAAGCTGATGAAGATGTGCGAATGATCACCACCACTACCACACTTAGACTTGCAGATCATGAAGCTGATGAAGATGTGCGAATGATCACCACCACTACCACACTTAGACTTGCAGATCATGAAGCTGATGAAGATGTGCGAATGATCACCACCACTACCACCACCACCTCACTTTGACTAGCAGATCATAAGTCCGATGAAGATGTTCGACTCATCACCACCACCACCACCACACTTTGAATTGCAGATCATAAGTCCGATGAAGATGTTCGACTCACCACCACCACCACCACCACCAATCACACTTTGAATTGCAGATCATAAGTCCGATGAAGATGTGCAAATGATCACCACCACCATCACCATCACCACCACCACCACAGTTTGACTTCCAGATCATGATGTCCGATGATGATGTGCGACTGATTACCACCACCACCACCACCACCACACTTGGACATGCAGATCATGAAATCCGATGAAGATGTGCGAATGATCAGTGCTGAGGCGCCTGTCCTCTTTGCCAAGGTACGTGTGTATGTTACAGTCCAGGGGTTGGCCAATCAGGCTTAAGGGACTTGCCCAACCGTGATAGGAAGGGCTTAGAAAGAAAAAGCACTGATGAACTGAACCCCAAACAATCGTTTTACGGACGGGGACCCTGAGTTCGTGCTACAGTGATCATTACGTGTGCTGCTAGCATCCATTATATAATAGCATGTATTATATAATAGTATATCATTATATATTATTAGTATACCGTCCTGACACGAAAATTTAACGTACCTAAAATTTGACGTTTTTTTCCGGGGGCGACGCCAGAGGGGGCCTAAATGGAGTTCCGCGGGATCAAACTCGGGTCGCTTAGTGCGCAAGGCTGGGGGCCGGGCGTAATCGTCCCGCAGATCCGTCAGTTCTAGGTTTGAGGGGTGCTCAGTTCGCGACATCGCTGAAGATAAACGTCAAATTTGTGTGCCAGAACAGCTAACTCTAAAATCATGAAACAATGTTGGAACCCTTGACCCTAACCACCTCACCTGACCCACCACCACCAACCACCATGACCACCAAAACCCTCACCTCAACCAACGCCACCACCACCCACCACAACCACCTAAACAGGCATTTGAGATGTTCATCCTTGAGCTAAATCTACGATCATGAGAACATGTCAGAACCTTTGACCCTCACCACCTCATCTCAACCACCACCACCCACCACAACCACCTAGAGAGGCATGTGAGATGTTTATCCTGGAGCTAACTCTACGATCATGAAAACATGTTAGAACCTTTGACCCTAACCACCTCATCTCAACCACCACAACCACCACAACCACCTGAAGAGGCATGTGAGATGTTTATCCTGGAGCTTACTCTACGATCATGAAAACATGTTAGAACCTTTGACCCTAACCACCTCATCTCAACCAACACAACCACCACAACCACCTGAAGAGGCATGTGAGATGTTAATCCTGGAGCTAACTCTAAGATCATGAAAAAATGTTAGAACCTTTGACCCTAACCACCTCATCTCAACCACCACAACCACCACAACCACCTAATGAGGCATGTGAGATGTTTATCCTGGAGCTAACTCTACAATCATGAAAACATGTTAGAACCTTTGACCCTAACCACCTCATCTCAACCACCACAACCACCACAACCACCTGAAGAGGCATGTGAGATGTTCATCCTGGATCTAACTCTACGATCATGGAATCATGTTGGAAATCTGGACACTAACCACCTCACCTCAACCACCACCAACCACCTCAACCACCTAAACAGGCATGTGAGATGTTCGTCCTGGAGCTTTCTCTACGATCATAAAACCATGTTGGAAATCTGGACCCTAATCACCTCACCTCAACCACCACCAACCACCTCAACCACCTAAACAGGCATGTGAGATGTTCGTCCTGGAGCCTCCTCTACGATCCTGAAAAATGTTGGAAATCTGGACCCTAATCACCTCACCTCAACCACCACCAACCACCTAAACCACCTAAACAGGCATGTGAGATGTTTGTCCTGGAGCTTACTCTACAATCATGAAACCATGTTGGATATCTGGACCCTAATCACCTCACCTCAACCACCACCAACCACCTCAACCACCTAAACAGGCATGTGAGATGTTCGTCCTGGAGCTTACTCTACGATCATGAAACCATGTTGGAAATCTGGACCCTAATCACCTCACCTCAACCACCACCAACCACCTCAACCACCTGAAGAGGCATGTGAGATGTTCATCCTGGATCTAACTCTACGATCATGAAACCATGTTGGAAATCTGGACACTAACCACCTCACCTTAACCACCACCAACCACCTCAACCACCTAAACAGGCATGTGAGATGTTCGTCCTGGAGCTTACTCTACGATCATGAAACCATGTTGGAAATCTGGACCCTAATCACCTCACCTCAACCACCACCAACCACCTCAACCACCTAAACAGGCATGTGAGATGTTTGTCCTGGAGCTTACTCTACGATCATGAAACCATGTTGGAAATCTGGACCCTAATCACCTCACCTCAACCACCACCAACCACCTCAACCACCTAAACAGGCATGTGAGATGTTCGTCCTGGAGCTTACTCTACGATCATGAAACCATGTTGGAAATCTGGACCCTAATCACCTCACCTCAAACACCACCAAGCACCTCAACCACCTACACAGTCATGTGAGATGTTCGTCCTGGAGCTTACTCTACGATCATGAAACCATGTTGGAAATCTGGACCCTAATCACCTCACCTCAACCACCACCAACCACCTAAACAGGCATGTGAGATGTTCGTCCTGGAGCTTACTCTACGATCATGAAACCATGTTGGAAATCAGGACACAAACCACCTCACCTCAACCACCACCAACCACCTCAACCACCTAAACAGGCATGTGAGATGTTCGTCCTGGAGCTTACTCTACGATCATGAAACCATGTTGGAAATCTGGACACTAACCACCTCACCTCAACCACCACCAACCACCTCAACCACCTAC
This sequence comes from Chlamydomonas sp. ICE-L, assembly GCA_013435795.1. NCBI lineage: Eukaryota > Viridiplantae > Chlorophyta > Chlorophyceae > Chlamydomonadales > Chlamydomonadaceae > Chlamydomonas > Chlamydomonas sp. ICE-L. The sequence continues at coordinate 2,501,584 of JACBWV010000234.1, forward strand.
ACAGGCATGTGAGATGTTTGTCCTGGAGCTTACTCTACGATCATGAAACCATGTTGGAAATCTGGACCCTAATCACCTCACCTCAACCACCACCAACCACTTCAACCACCTACACAGGCATGTGAGATGTTCGTCCTGGAGCTTACTCTACGATCATGAAACCATGTTGGAAATCTGGACCCTAATCACCTCACCTCAACCACCACCAACCACCTCAACCACCTAAACAGGCATGTGAGATGTTCGTCCTGGAGCTTACTCTATGATCATGAAACCATGTTGGAAATCTGGACCCTAATCACCTCACCTCGACCACCACCAACCACCTCAACCACCTAAACAGGCATGTGAGATGTTCGTCCTGGAGCCTACTCTGCGATCATGAAACCATGTTGGAAATCTGGACCCTAATCACCTCACCTCAACCACCACAAACCACCTCAACCACCTGAACAGGCATGTGAGATGTTCGTCCTGGAGCTTACTCTACGATCATGAAAACATGTTGGAAATCTGGACCCTAATCACCTCACCTCAACCACCACCAACCACCTCAACCACCTGAAGATGCATGTGAGATGTTCATCCTGGATCTAACTCTACGATCATGGAATCATGTTGGAAATCTGGACACTAACCACCTCACCTCAACCACCACCAACCACCTCAACCACCTAAACAGGCATGTGAGATGTTCGTCCTGGAGCTTACTCTACGATCATGAAACCATGTTGGAAATCTGGACCCTAATCACCTCACCTCGACCACCACCAACCACCTAACCCACCTACACAGGCATGTGAGATGTTTGTCCTGGAGCTTTCTCTACGATCATGAAACCATGTTGGAAATCTGGACCCTAATCACCTCACCTCGACCACCACCAACCACCTCAACCACCTAAACAGGCATGTGAGATGTTCGTCCTGGAGCTTACTCTACGATCATGAAACCATGTTGGAAATCTGGACCCTAATCACCTCACCTCAACCACCACCAACCACCTCAACCACCTAAACAGGCATGTGAGATGTTCGTCCTGGAGCTTACTATACGATCATGAAACCATGTTGGAAATCTGGACCCTAATCACCTCACCTCAACCACCACCAACCACCTCAACCACCTAAACAGGCATGTGAGATGTTCGTCCTGGAGCTTACTCTACGATCATGAAACCATGTTGGAAATCTGGACCCTAATCACCTCACCTAAACCACCACCAAGCACCTCAACCACCTACACAGGCATGTGAGATGTTCGTCCTGGAGCTTTCTCTACGATCATGAAACCATGTTGGAAATCTGGACCCTAATCACCTCACCTCTACCACCACCAACCACCTCAACCACCTCAACCATCTAAACAGGCATGTGAGATGTTCATTCTGGAGCTAACTCTACGATCATGGAATCACGCGGAAGAGAACAAGCGGCGCACACTGCAGAGGAACGACATAGCTGCTGCCATTACCAAGACTGATATTTTTGACTTTCTGGTGGGTAGACAGACACAGATTATTTTGATGTGTATGGCTGACTCGGGTGATCCTGCTGGTTAGAGGGGAGCAGATAACTGTATTTTGATGATTACTGTGACAACGGCGACGCACACTGAAGAGGAACGACACAGCTGCTGCCATCACCAAGACTAATATTTTGACTTCCTGGTGGGTAGAGGGACGCGGATTATTTTGATGACTGTGGCTAGTTATCCCGGTGATCCTGGTGGTGAGAGGGGCGCATATAACTGAATTTTTATAAATGCGGTGTCAACGGCGACGCACACTGCAGAGGAATGACATAGTTGCTGCCATCACTAAGACTCATATTTTTGACTTCATGGTGGGTAGAAGGACACAGATTATTTTGATAATGAAGGCCGACTCTTGTGATCCTGGTGGTAACAGGGGGGCAGCTAACTGTATTTTAGTGAATACGGTGACATCGGCGACGCACACTGCAGAGGAACGACATAGCTGCTGCCATCACCAAGACTCATATTTTTGACTTCCTGGTGGGTAGAGGGATGCAAACTATTTTGATGTCTGTGGCTGACGCTGGTGATCCTGGTGGGTAGAGGGACGCAGATTTGTGTGATGAGTACGGTGATCGTAGTCATGTGTGTCGATGATCATAGATTTGATTATAACAGTGTGGGTAATGTGATAGTTATGAATGTGTGTGTATGAGGTTCACAGCAGCAGAAACAGCAGCAGCAGTAACAACGTCTACAAAGAGAGCGGCAGCAATAACAGCTACAGCAGCATCAACAACACCAACAATGTGTGTGTGTATGAGGTTCACACCAGCAGAAACAGCAGTAGCAACGTCAAAAAAGATAGCGCCAGCAATTGCAGCGACAGCAGCATCAAAAACATCAACAACAATGTGTGTGTATGAGGTTCACACTAACAGCAGCAGCAGTAGCAACGTCAACAAAGAGAGCGCCAGCAATTGCAGCGACAGCAGCAAAAACATCAACAACAATGTGTGTGTGTGTGTGAGATTCACACCAGCAGAAACAGCAGTAGCAACGTCAACAAAGAGAATGTCAGCAATTGCAGCTACAGCAATAACGGAAACAACAACAACAACCCCTTCCCCCACCTGCAGGCTGGCATTGGTGAAGGCGGAGGGTGGAGCCAAGAGCCCGCACCCCAGGCCTGGTCTCATCCCCCACCCCTCCTCCCTCCTCCCTTCCACCCACGTTCAAGTCGACATCGTCCCTCGAGGAAAAGGCGGAGGGCGACGCCAGGTGGAGTCTGGCGCCTAGGGCCCCCACCCCGGGCCTGGTCCCAACAATTACAGCTATAGCAAGAACAACACTCCACTCCACCCCACCCCACCTCACCCCTTCTCCCCACATCCACAAGCAGGTTGACATCGTCCCCCGAGACGAGGTTAAGGCGGAGGGTGGCGCCGAGGGCTCTCACCCCGGGCCTGTTCCCAACCTCCCGGGAGGCCCTGGACAGCAGGGGGTCCCCGCCCCCTACCCCTGTGGTCCTGGTCCCACCAACTTTGTGGGGGGGCCTGGGTCTGTGCCCATGATGCCTGTTCAGCTGCAGCAGCAACAGGGGGGTCTAGGACAACAGGGGGGCCTAGGACAACAGGGGGGCCTAGGACAACAGGGTCAGCAGTCTGGGTCCCAGGGGGCACCCACACAAGGCCAGCAGGGGGGCCTAGGACAACAAGCTAGGGGTCCAACACCTCCTGGGATGCCTAATTCAGGTACTAGGCCGGAAAAAAGTTTTTTTATCAGCCTGAGGCATAACACGATTATATGCTGCATTAATTTAATTTATTTTTGACCAGCCTCATAAAATGATTTTATTTTGTATTTCTTTATTTGATCAGCCTTCATAACATGATTTTTTGAATTAGCCTTCAGGCTGCTCACTGTCTGCGTGTGGAGTAGATATGGGAAGTATAAACACGTCTGCACCACACTCCAGGATTTTTTTTCCTGGTATATACATAGGCGTTCTGGTTCAACTTGCCGCTCAAATAATGGCCCTAAAAATCTATGAAGACCTTTAAACCGGTGTCCCTGGAAGAGGCCTCAGACCATAAAGCTAGAAAGAAAAAACTTTGACATTTGAAACAAAACTGCCACACTCACGGGGACGACAGGTAAGGGTTCCAACACCCACTGGGATGCTTAATTCAGGTATGAAGCTGGGAGGGTATCTTCTTCTTTCTGTTGTTTCGTTCGTTCTTCTTTCTGTTGTTTCGTTCGTTCTTCTTTCTGTTGTTTCGTTTGTTCATACACAGTCATTTGGCCAGTCGTCCAGTCACTCGCTTGTTTGTTTGTATGCCCTTTTAGATTATATTCTCTCTCTCTCTCTCTCTCTCTCTCTCTCTCTCTCTCTCTCTCTCTCTCTCTCTCTCTCTCAGCCCCTCTCAGCCCCTCTGCCTCACACACAAACAAACACACAATCAGGATGGGATACCATCTAGCTCGCTCTCTCTCACACCCACCCACCAACACACACACCCACTTAAACTCACACCCACCCACTGTTGACAGGGATGTAGCAAGGTCCCCCTGGTGGGATGTACCCATACGGGCAAGGGAGCAACGCAAGCAATGTGATGCAGCCTAATATGCTCAAGCAGGATGGGGTACCATCTCTCTCTCTCTTTTTCTCACCCACCGACCCACCCACGCATTCCCTCCCCCCCCCCGCACACACACTCACACTCACACACACTGTTGACAGGGATGTACCAAGGTCCCCCTGGTGGGATGTACCCATACGGGCAAGGGAGCAACGCAAGCAATGTGATGCAGCCTAATATGCTCAAGCAGGATGGGGTACCATCTCTCTCTCTTTTTCTCACCCACCGACCCACCCACGCATTCCCTCCCCCCCCCCCCCCGCACACACACTCACACTCACACACACTGTTGACAGGGATGTACCAAGGTCCCCCTGGTGGGATGTACCCATACGGGCAAGGGAGCAACTCAAGCTATGTGATGCAGCCTAATATGCTCAAGCAGGATGGGGTACCATCTCTCTCTTTCTCACCCACCCACCCACCCACCCACGCATTCCCTCCCCCCCCCGCACACACACTCACACACACTGTTGACAGGGATGAACCAAGGTCCCCCTGGTGGGATTTACCCATACGGGCAAGGGAGCAACTCAAGCAATATGATGCAGCCTAATATGCTCAAGCAGGATGGGGTACCATCTCTCTCTCTTTTTCTCACCCACCGAACCACCCACGCATTCCCTCCCCCCCCCCCGCACACACACTCACACTCACACACACTGTTGACAGGGATGCACCAAGGTCCCCCTGGTGGGATGTACCCATTCAGGCAATGGAGCAATTCAAGCAATATGATGCAGCCTAATATGCTCAAGCAGGATGGGGTACCATCTTTCTCTCTCTCTTTCTCACCCACCCATCCACCCACCCACGCATCCCCCCCCCCCTTCCCCCCCCCCCCGCACACACAAACTCACACCCACCCACTGTTGACAGGGATGTACCAAGGTCCCCCTGGTGGGATGCACCCATACGGGCAGGCAAACAACCCAAGCAATATGATGCAGCCTAATATGCTCAAGCAGGAGCCTAACATGATGTACCAAGGTCCCCCTGGAGGTACGTGACACATTTGAACTTGAATTTGAATTTGAACCGAGTAGGCTCAAGCAGGAGCCTAACATGATGTACCAAGGTCCCTCTGGAGGTACGTGACACAATTTTGAACTTGATTTGAGTTTGGATTTGAACTGGAATTATCAAGGTCCCCTGGAGATTAGTGACATGCATGCATTTGAACTTGAATTTGATCTTGAATTTGGCCTTAAATCTGGATTTGAGCAAAGCCTGATGTACCAAGGTCCTCCTGGAAGTTAGTGATATGAGTTTGAATTTGAACTTGAATTGGTACTAATCAATTGGTAAATTGATTTTTGCAACTGAATCTGAGCTTAAACCTGAATCTGAACTCGAATCTGAATCAGAATCTAAACTTGAACCTGAATTGAACCTGAACCTGAACTCAAATCTGAATTTTAACTCGAATCTGAATCTGAACTCGAACCTGAAATTGAACTGGAACTTGAAACAGAAACAGTATTTGAAACTGAAATTGAATTTGAACGCCCACTCAACCCGCTCACCTACTCACCCACTCGACCCACTCTTCCACTAAACCCACTCAGCCCACTCACATACTAACCCACTCAACCCAATCACATACTCACCCACTCACCAACTTTCCAACCCTCCTCCTCACCAACTCAACCCACTCATCCCGCTCACCCACTCAACCTACTCACCCACTCAACCCGCTCACCCACTCAACCCACTCACCTACTCACCCACTCATCCCGCTCACCCACTCAACCCACTCACCTACTCACCCACTCAACCCACTTAACCCACTCACCACCTTTCCAACCCTCCTCCTCACCCACTCAACCCACTCATCCCGCTCACCCACTCAACCCACTCACCTACTCACCCACTCAACCCACTTAACCCACTCACCACCTTTCCAACCCTCCTCCTCACCAACTCAACCCACACATCCCACTCACCCACTCAACCTACTCACCCACTCAACCCACTTAACCCACTCACCACCTTTGCAACCCTCCTCCTCATCCACTCAACCCACTCATCCCGCTCACCCACTCAACCCACTCACCTACTCACCCACTCATCCCGCTCACCCACTCAACCCACTTCACCCACTCACCACCTTTCCAACCCTCCTCCTCACCAACTCAACCCACTCACCCACCCTTCCCTCTCCAGCTCAACAATGGCCCCAGCAGATGCCCCTAGCAGCAGGGAGCGCACCCCAGCAGCCCCAGGCCCAACAGCCGCAGTTGCAACAGCCCCAGCAGCAGCAACAACAGCAGCAACAACAGCAGCAGCAGCAGCTTCCAACGGGGCTGCAGCAATCTTCTGGTTGAGCCCGCAGTTCAAGCGGCAAGCGCAGCAGCGGCAGCAGCAGCAGCTTCCAACGTGGCCGCAACAATCTTCTTGTTGAGCTCGAGCGCAAGGGGCAAGCGCAGCAGCAGCTGTTGTCTCAACAGCAACAGCTTCAAGGGCAGCAGCAATCTTCTGGTTGAGCTAGCCGGGCAAACGGTATGCGCAGCCCCAGTCCCAAGAGCCGAAGTTGCAACAGCCTCAGCAGCAGCAGCAGCAGCTAGGGCAGCAGCAACAACAGCAGCAGCAGCTAGGGCAGCAGCTGCAACAGCAGCAGCAGGAGCTAGGGTAGCAGTAACAACAGCAGCAGCAGCAAACGGGGCCGCAGCAATCTTCTGGTTGAGCTCACAGTGCAAGCGGCAAAAGCAGCAGCAGCTGTAGTCTCAACAGTAACAGCAGCAAGGGCAGCAGCATCAGCTAGGGCAGCCGCAGCAACAACAGTAGCAACAGCAGCAGCTTCCAACGGGGCCGCAACAATCTTCTGGTTGAGCTTGCAGCGCAAGGGGCAAGTGCAGCAGCAGCTATAGTCTCAACAGCATCAAGGGCAGGAGTAATCCTGTACTTGAGCAGTGCAAGCAGCAGCAACTGCAGCCGCAGTTGCTACAGCCCCAGCAGCGGCAAGGGCAGGAAGGGCAGCAACAACAGCAACAACAACAGCAGCAGCTAGGGCAGCAGCAACAACAGCAGCAGCCAACGGGGCCGCAGCAATCTTCTGGTTGAGCTCGCAGCGCAAGCGGCAAGCGCAGCAGCAGACATAATCTCATCAGCAACAGCAGAAAGGGCAGCGGCAGTCTGCTTGAGCTTGCAGGGCAAACTGCAAGCGCTGCCCCAGGTCCAGCAGCAGCAGTTGCAACAGCCCTAGCAGCAGCAGGAAGGGCAGCAGCAACAACAACAGCAGCAGCAGCAGCAGCTAGGGCAGCAGCAGCAGTAGCAACAGCAGCAACAACAAAAGCAGCAGTAAGAGCAGCCTCCAACAGGGCCGCAGCAATCTCCTGGCTGCGGCTTGTTGCTGTTGTTGTTACTGCTGCCATGAACAGCAACAGCAGCAAGGGTAGCAGCAATCTTTTGGTTGAGCTAGCCTGGCAAACAGTAAGCGCAGCCCAAGGCCCAAAAGCCGCAGTTGCAACAGCCCTAGCAGCAGCAACAACAGCAGCAGCAGCTAGGGCAGCAACCGCAGCAGCAGGAGCAGCCTCCAACGGGGCCACAGCAATCTCCTGGCTGCGGCTTGTTGCTGGAAAGAGAAGCTATGGTGCCTTGACAAATGGGACTCAAAAATCGGAACCCCAAAACATGTGTAAAATATTCAAAAGGTCTAGAGGGTGTCTCCCAAGCTCTAAACCCTAAACCTTAAGACCTAAAAACCCTCAAGCCCTAAACCCTTAACCCTAATAACACACACACTCATTGACGAAGTATGTAGCGTCAATGATGGTGGTTGGCCCCGGTGCAAGCAAACGGGCTGGCCCCCTCAACTTCAAGCCTCGTAAGGAGTACTGTGTTGTATTTATTTTTAGCGTCAATTGTCTGATTAGCGCTTGGGCTCTGGTCCTTATAGTTTTTCTTTCCAGCTTCAAGCAGCAGCTTATAGGCAGCTTCCTGGGCTCTGTCTTCATCCAAACCTCAAGCAATCTAGGCACCTGGAAGCTGATATCGTCAGCTTTCCAGCGCTCCTGGAATCTTTGGGTTTGGTCCAGTGGCCGTCTCAAGGAGCTGCCTGGAAGCTGGTGCTGGTTGCCGGGAAAACAAGTTCGATGCAGCGTCGCCTGCGACGCTAAAAATTGGCGGAGAGTGATCGCGAGGGAGCGACAGGTGGCAACAGAAGCGAGTTAGTTACGAGGCCGTTGGCTGACGTGTCGGGCTTCATCACGGTCAGATGGATGGATGGATGGATGGTCGGACGGACAAATGGGTAACACTGGGGGCTCCCACCCCCAGAAGGGGGGGCTCCGCCAAAAACAGTGCTGGTTCTCCGTCGCCTGCTTTGTACTTCCTTTTTGTTGGGGACCAGCTCATAAGAATAAATACATAACCATATTCCTCATTACAAGGCGTGAGGTTGAGGGGGCTAGCCTGTTTTCTGGTTGGCCTTGCCAATGGTCATCAAGATTTAGTGTAAATTACATTGCATTGCAGTGTCACCAACAGTCCATTGATGGCCTAAGACAAGCCCGCTCCACAACATCCGGGAGGGGTCTTCCACCAAATCCTAAGAACAAGAAAGGCAATTACCGCCCTCGATGTAGCTTTCTCCCCCACTGTTACACTGGTTACACCGGGGGAAGTACCACGATGCCAAAGGGCTCGGCGTGGACCAAGGCCTTCTGTCCATGCCACATGCGCATGAACCCGCAACATGGGCCGGTCACCTCAAGCTGATAAGGACAGTCAGGTGTTTTGGCCCCTCTCGACAATCTAGAGGTGATATCCCTCTCGACAATCTGGAGTTGATATTGAGATCCCTCTCGACAGTTTAGGGTTTAGGAGTTGATATTGATATTGAGATCCCTCTCGACAATCTGGAGTTGATATTGATTGAATTTGATGTATGTTGTTACAGGTGTGTTGTTACGGTCCAGGGGTAGGCCAAATAGGCTAGATGGACTTGCCCAACCTTGACAGGAGTGACTTCAAATGAACAGGGAACGGCAACTTATATTAGTGTTTAAAAAACTAATATTAACTAATATTATTGAAGTGTCACAATAATATTAGTTTTTCAAATGAATTTGAAATTCTGGTGAGACGGCTCGCCTGACTAATTTAATATAATATTATTTATTCACTAATATGGTATAATATAATGACCCCTACAAATGAATCATCGCAGTTGAACTGAACCCCAAACAATCGTTTTACCGATGGGGCCCCGAGTTCGTGCTACAGGGCTACAGATTGAAGCTGTACTTGATTATGTGGCGCCAGGGTTGCGTGCCGACAGACAGGCAATGGGGTGTCTGGGGGGCGTGAGCCCCAAGAAGGAGGGGCTCCGCCAAAATTCCTTCGTGTAAAGAACAAAAGAACATGATGCGCGGGTTATGTGCAGGGAACGGCTCCTAGTATTATTTTAAAAAGCTAATATGAAATCACATACCGTTGATATACCGTAATCAAAGTGACACAAGAATCTTAGTAAAAACAACTGGTGAGATGGCTCGGCCGTCTAACATAAGCTAATATTCACTTGTGTGATTCAATCACTTATTTTAGCGAACTTAATCTTCCCCCCAGTTATGTCTCACCTCTGCTTGAATAATTGACTTTCCAGCAAAGAAACCATCCTTTTTCGAGTAGGATTTCCGTCTAATTATTTGAAAGCTTTGCTTACTTGAAATTGAACATGGTTACATGGCTCCAGCCTTGAAGGCTGCTCGCCATCTCCGGCGTTAACATAATCAACGAGCTAAAGCAAAGTCAGTGTGGGGGGGGGAAGGTGTGAGTCGAAAGTACAGAACAGTACAAACAGGGCCTATCCTAAGACTCAGTACCACCTTTCAAAGCCACGTCAGCACAACCAACTCTGACTCGAATGAGAGTCGGTGCTGGGGTGCTGCTAAGAGCATTCTCTTTACTGCGTGACTCCTAAAAAAGAGGTTCCTAAGATCAGAAGAAGGGAAACTTTTTGGGAACTAAGCAATGTAAAACCCCATTCGAAACCGAGTTGAGAAGAAACTAGAATGGCTAATTTAGCACAGGTGGATAGAAGAGCCAGAAACTAAAATTGCCTTTCGCTGTACTGCCTCAAGTTTTCTAACTTTCTCTTCTCATCTCGTTTCTCACTGCGAACATTTCTTAGAGCATTCTCTTTGTATAATAAAATATTGCGCGAGCGACACCTCATGACCAGGGTACTTCAAATGGCCAAATTGAAAACAAAAAACTGCGCTATGTAGTGCACAAAGCGCAAAAATTGCTTGCAGCGCCCACAGGGAGTTGCAAAAAACTGCGCTTAAAGCGCAGAGGGGGGAAAAAGTCAACGCTCTAAAGCGCAAAAGCGCGCGCTTTGAATTACCCTGCTCATGACCGATAACACTGAAGTGGGCCACCTTTCCGGGTCTGAACGGACTTCATTCCAGTTAAACATTTTGTACTGCCAAGTAAGTACAAGTCGACCCAGGCGTCTCTCTATCTTGGGTCTGCTCGGGTCTGCTTCACTGCGAGGCGGGAGTCGGTTACTCGGTTGCAATACGGTAGCGCTAGATTCCTCGCCGAGCTCGTTGTTGATAATCCGTTTCCAAGCAACCGAACGAATATATGCTGACTATGCCGGCACTCAAACCATAATGTGCTGACGTCACCGCACTCACCGCTCGAGCGGTCTGCGCCCGCTGCCCGTATTCCTTCATTCGAACAAGAAACTTCCCATCGACCAGCACCCTTTCTTCACCGCTCAATGTAACCTGCCAATCTCCTCTGAGTATCGTTACAACTTACCATTCAATCTCAGTGTCTCTACTGCTGAAAGTAACCATTCGACCTTCCTGTACCCCTCAATGCAACCATTCAATTTTACAGTCCTCTGTGTATCGTTACAAGTAACAACTCAACCTCAGCATCCTTTATGTACAGCTTTCAAGTAACCATCCAACCTCGGCATCCTCTCCGTACCGCTACCGCTAGGAGCCAGTATATCTCAATACCCTTTCAGTACCGCTACAAAGGAGCTAGTAGATATCAGCATCCTTCCCCCATATTGCCTCCCCTCTACTTGATCAGTATGGCTGGATGAACAGGAACGTTGGCGATTTTCTTTCATACGATTACAATAGGCAAATAGATTGCATACAGTATCACAAGTTGTTGAAAAGTACATCGATCGCCATAAAGGCCAAGAGAAACTAGGTAATCATTAGTTCAGTGCACAGCAAACTACATCAGAAAACGGTAGAAGGTGTAGGAACCACAACATGCAACTATACGTCTAAATCGACACAATAAATCAAGACATAGGACTTAATGTAATATAATCATTGAAAGATTTTCCAGGATTTATCATGTTGATAAGTAACACCAAATAATTAAAACATGGCCGTCAGTTCAAGGTTTTGTAACAGTAGAACGCTAATTAATAATTGAACCAACCAAGCATTGTCCAGGATTTATCATGTTGATACACCATATAAGTTGTACCAAATGATTCAAACATGGCCGTCAGTTCAAGTGAAGGGTTTGTACAAGTGAAACACTACGTAATAATTGAACCAAGCAAGCAAGCAAGAAATCAATTAACCAACCGCCCTATGCATATAAACATGCTTAAATGAACACAATACATCATTTTCGCGGCTTCTGTTTAGAGGGTTCGGGAGCCCTACTGCTATTGTTAAGCTGTGGTTTGACCAAACAGCCATCTGACTAGGATGGCTGTGTGTTCAAACCACAGCTTAACAGTTATACCCTATGTCTGTGGAGTTGTCTACCTGGCCTTAGCCCCAAGGTGACCGCTCATACGCCTCCTGCTTATAGAGGGCAAGAGCGATCCTATATATAATAGTTCCATAAAGTAGGTTGTCACGGGTTTAGCCGCTTTTGGCTCAGGCAGTTGGGCTTTTGGTTTCATATCTTGCTAACCTGTCGCCTAGATGGCAGCGAGTCTCGGATCTCGATTTTCCGAGACCTGCCGCTGACATGGCCACGGGGCTCAGATGCTAGTATATATAAAATCCATAAGCCTCTTGCTTATAAGGGGCACTATATACAATTTGCTCATGCAGTATATGCAATTTGACAAAGCAGTATATACAATCCAAAGGCCTCCTGCTTGTAGGGGGCAAGGGCAATATATGAAATTTACTCAAGCAATATATACAATCCATAAACCTCCTGCTTATAGGGGGCAAGAGCAATGTATAAAATTTGCTCAATCAATGTATGCAATCCAAAATCCTCGTGCTTAGAGGGGGCAAGAGCAGTACATACAATTTTTCGCTCGTAGGACTATTCATTTAGGAATCAATCAGCAAAGCCCAGATCTGCAAACAACTAATGCTATGACCAGGAATAATACACTCCCTTTGATGATTGTTAGGGCGGGCAAGGCTTGTGTGAGCGACCTTCCACCTGGTGCCTGTGCCTGCTGGTGTCTTCTCTCATCTTAATCGTGTCTATGCTCATCGTGATCGTGAATGTGCTTGTGTCTACCATCAGTACCATCTGGTGTACAACTAACTCCAGCGTGACATCCTCTTTTCTCGCCTATGCTTCAAACTCTTGTCCTCAGCCTTGTTTTTGAACTCAGCCCTGTTTTTTGTCAGTCTTGCAGGCCATGTCAGTCTTGTCGCTCTTGTCAGTCTTGCCGGCCATGACAGTCTTGCCAGCCACGTCAGTCTTGCCGGCCACATCACTCTTGCCGACAATGTCAGTCTTGCCGGCCATGTCAGTCTTGTCGCTCTTGTCAGTCTTGCCGGCCATGACAGTCTTGCCAGCCACGTCAGTCTTGCCGGCCACATCACTCTTGCCGGCCATGTCAGTCTTGCCGGACATGTCAGTCTTGTCGCTCTTGTAAGTCTTGCCGGCCACATCAGTCTTGCCGGCCATGTCAATCTTGTAGCTCTTGTCAGTCTTGCCGGCCATGTCAGTCTTGTCGCTGTAGTCAGACTTGCCAGGCATGTCAGTCTTGCAGGCCATGTCAGTCTTGTCGCTCTTATCAGTCTTGCCAGCCATGTTAGTCTTGTCGCTCTTGTCAGTCTTGCCGGCCATGTCAGTCTTGTCGGCCATGTCAGTCTTGCCGGCCATGTCAGTCTTGTCGGGCATGTCAGTCTTGCCGGCCATGTCGCTCTTGTCGCTCTTGTTGCTCTTGCCACTCTTTCCAGTCCTGTGAATGTCCTTGTCACTCTTGTCAGTCTTGTGAGTGTCCTTGACACTCTTGTCACTCTTGTCAGCCCTGTGAGTGTCCTTGTCACTCTTGTCAGTCATGTGAGTGTCCTTGTCACTCTTGTCAGTCTTGTAAGTGTCCTTGTCACTCTTGTCAGTCCTGTGAGTGCCCTTGTCACTCTTGTCACTCATGTCAGTCCTGTGAGTGTCCTTGTTACTCTTGCCAGTCCTGTAAGTGTCCTTGTCACTCTTGCCAGTCCTGTGAGTGTCCATGTCACTCTTGTCAGTCCTGTGAGTGTCCTTGTCACTCTCGTCAGTCCTGTGAGTGTCCTTGTCACTCTTGTCAGTCCTGTGAGTGTCCTTGTCACTCTTGTCACTCTTGTCAGTCCTGTGAGTGTCCTTGTCACTCTTGTCAGTCCTGTGAGTGTCCTTGTCACTCTTGTCAGTCCTGTGAGTGTCCTTGTCACTCTTGTCAGTCCTGTGAGTGTCCTTGTCACTCTTTTCAGTCCTGTGAGTGTCCTTGTCACTCTTGTCAGTCCTGTGAGTGTCCATGTCACTCTTGTCAGTGCTGTGAGTGTCCTTGTCACTCTTGTCAGTTTCGGTCGGAGGAGGAGAATGGGAGGGAGGGGGAGGAGGAGGTGGGCTGGGCGATGGCGGTGGGGGCTGGAAAATTTTATTTGCAGGGTTAGTACATTTTGGTGTACTAGTAGCATAATCCCAGTCACACTGGTCATTTGTGCATGGGTTGCCATCATCACAGTTTACGTTGGGGCATGGGGTGATAGACTCATTGTCAATGAAGTCCAGCTTGAATTGGAAGTCCTCGTAGCAGATATCGCCACAGTTCCCGGAAGGAGGTCGACAGTCCTCAAAGCCTAGGTACACAGTAGGCTGGCCGTCATTGACGACGTTGACATGGGTCACGTTGTCAATGTTGTTTGTTGGGAGTCCACTGAAATAAAACACATCGCCATTACATTGGCCAATGTCTCCACCGCAGTTTCCACATCCGGTGCATGTGCCAATGTCGCTGATCATGGTGCAGCCAGTACCACATGTGTCGGCGTTGTTGCATCCTGCACCCACACACGCATTGAGGCCCTGTGTCTCGTTACAGCCCTCAAAGTCTTTTGGTCCTGTCTTACACACATGGATGGCGAAGATGAGCTCTTCTCCTGGAGCAAAGGTTCCCCCAGGCAGTTTGGCCAAGTTGACGTTCAACTTGGTGCCTACCTCTGCTCTGTTGTTCATGACGGTACCAAAGTCAGTAACAAAGTGAATGCTGCCATTCATTCTGCGGTACAGCTGCAAGGTGTCAAAGTACCATCCGTATCCATTCAGCAGTGTGACATTGAACTGGGACACGCCAAAGTCATTGGCAAAAATGGGTAGGGGAGCGGGGATTGGGGGTGCTCCACAGCCACTGGGAACCAGCTGGCACTGCGTGTAGCTTGAGGGGCAGCTGGGATCATCATCATCAGCAGCATAAGCTTGGGGCAGTAATTGGGCACCAAGGCACAGTAGGAGTCCAAGTACAGCAGGTAAGGTTGCCCTGGACAGTCTTGAGGCTGCTGTCATTATCACACGCGTAAAAGCCACCACCTACGGCTGCACGCAACGTACACATGTATCCGTCAGTACTTGTAAAGGGAGTTTGCTCCGGTTGGTTCTGTTTTCATTTGGAACTTCCGACCTGAAGCCACGCCACCTTTCATCACCTGGAGTCCTTGGTTGGTTCTGTTTTCATTTTCTTGTGCATTGGCATTGTCATGATCCTTCAGCATCAACCCGCAGGACCAAAGTTGTACTACTGCACATATATATTTAAGGATTGATTGCTAGCTAGCGGGGGGTATTCATCAGGTATATTGGTGTAGTGGTTATCAGGTGTAGTGGTGTAGTGGTTATCAGGTGTAGAGGTGTTGTGATTTTCAGGTGTAGAGGTGTAGTGGTTATCAGGTGTAGTGGTAGTTGAAAAAGCAATGATGGTGGGGTGGGTTGCATATAGACCAGGGGTGTGCATAAATGCAAGGTAGGGTGATATATAAGTTGAGGTGGTGATGAATATGGTGGGCGGGGTGTGGTTGTGTACCAACTGTAATCACAGTTCAGGGATAGCCATTTAGCCAATTTAACGAAGGGGACCAGCCCAATCTCGAACACAGATACAAACATAGAGGCATCTTGAGGACATAGAGGTCTGCCCAATTGTCCATCCTCACTTGTGGATGGTGTTGTTGGGCTGACAAGGTCACCGGTTCGTCTCACGACAGAAGCCACTCTACTCACCAGTTGGTCGGTCGGGGGTTTGGTGGTTGTTGGTTCGGTGGTTCTCGCCGTCCTCAAGCCGTCTGAGTAAGGTGGAGAAAAGGGTCTCGGTGGGGGGGGAGGGGGCGGGCGCGGGCGGGCGGGGAGGACGAGCTATGTCAACACGAGTTAGCTAGTCAGGTCTCTCTATGTTCTGTCAAGTGCGGTCGGGCAGGATGATCGGATGTATGCTTTATTAGCCTGTATGTGCAGCATTTCCAGGCCTTTTATACAAGTTTCGCCGTCGGGTCTCAGCTGGGGTTACGTGAGATATTGCCTCGATGTAAGCAGTTTGTCGCCTCGATAACTGATGGAATGAGAGTGTTGCCTCGATGGTCGGACAGTGTCGCCTCGATAACTGCGAGTGGGTGATTTGCCTAGAGCTCGAGGCGCATAGAAACTCCAGGATACCATGGCCCGGCCAGTGCCAGTTCGAAGTCTCGAAATGAACAGAATTGGGGTGGGTGGGATGTCGGCTGGTCAGTTTGGATTCTCGCATGGCACGCGTTGACAAGTTGGGGGGAGGAGAACGCCAGGAGGCTGGGATGCGGGAGACAAGCAGATTGGGTCAAGGAAATGCTCGCTTGGAAGTTGAAAGTATCGCGTTTTTCAGGTAACGCATTGAGGCATCGTTAATTTGGGATTCGCATTGGCCAGCCCATGGGTGCGCCTAGCAGGTACGTGTACGACGCCCTACGCCCTGCGCCCAGCGCCATACGCCATGTGAGGAAGCCATCACAGATTAAGGGCGCCTGGAGGCGCGTCCCGAATGAAATGATACAAATCCTTAATTCATTGTATTTTAATTAATTGTATTGAATTTTATTTCATGTTGTGTTATTAAAATTCGATTTATTCCTTTCCATGTAATTAAATTAACGTGATTTGAATACATGTAATAGCTGTAAATTGTATCAATTCGAATAGGATAAAATTTGAAGAGCCCCTGGAGGCTCTAAACTAATCGAATTTCAATGAATCGATTGATGACTTAGCATTGTTAACTATAAAGTGACGAAAAAGAGAGTGTTTGAAGGGTTGTTGATTTTTAAGCAGTATTGAACGTTTCTGTAATGTAATGAAATGCATGCATGTAGATTGACTCTTTTTTAAGAATTTGATGCAAGAAAACTGAGCCCAATCAGGTGTCTGGTTGATTTTACGGAATTTGTACAAGGTATTGCATGTTTCGGCCCAGCCCAGACGTGAACGGTATGTCCCGTCCTCCTGAACGGGTTTTTGGCCAGCGGCAGGTGGCGTGGCTTGCCCCTGCCCCCACCACTGCCCCCGCCCCCGCCCCCGTCCCCGACCCTGCCCCCGGCCCCGCCACTGCCCCCGCACGGTGGCCCCCGCCACTGCCCCACGCACGGCCCTGAGGTGGGGTCCGTGGGCTAATAAGCTAATTATAGCACAAGTGCCCTAGGAGAATGTTTCGTCCATTGTGATGCTTACAGGTTTCGCCTCCAATTTGTGACGACAATTCTGCTCCCAAACCTATGTATACGCACATGTATAAGTGGTTCAAATTTGAAATGTTATCTCAAAACACCCTGAAATCAAATTGTTAACCGTTAATTGTAGCTATTTGGCCCAACCTGAGCTCCTTTTCGTTAATTGCGATGCTCATATGTGCTCTGGTCAGAATTTGTCCGGTATAAAAAATTCTTATAATTCATCAAAAATGTAGAATGTTCAACTTTTTTTGCTGTTTTTCATAAAACCTGAAAATTTGGTGTGTGACACTCGGACGGACGAACGAACGGACATTTTAATGGGGCTAATCCCTCTTCAAAAAAGGGCGCCTGGAGGCGCGTCCCGAATGAAAATGTTTCAAATAATCATGAATTTAATTAAGAATTTAATTCGGATTTAATTCGGATTTAATTGCATAATTGTATTTATTATAATTGTATAAATGTTTAATTAATTATTAACACGATTAAAATGAATGAATACTTTTTTGAATGAATGAATACTTTTTTTAAATGAATGAATACTTTTTTTTGGATTTAATTCGGATTTAATTGCATAATTGTATTTATTATAATTGTATGAATGTTTAATTAATTATTAACACGATTAAAATGAATGAATACTTTTTTGAAGTCATTGATACTATTTAATTAATTACAGAATTAATTAAATAGTATTTAATTAATTGTTACTTTAATTTAATTATATTAATTAAATTGTATTAATTCACGAATTCATTAATTAATATGTTTTTAATTAATTTGATAGAATCAAAATTGAATAGTTTGGACTTGAATTGAATGCATTTAATTGATTTGAGTTGTATTCATTTGAATTCAATATATTTGGATTTAATTGAATTGAATCGATGGATGTAGCTTTGTTTACTGTGAAGTAACAACAATTGACATTTTGTAGGGTTGTTACATTTGAAGTGGTATTGAAGGTGCCTGGACTGTCTTGTATATGGGCTTTATTTGCAAGCATCTGATGCACACAAAATGTAACCAATCAGAGGAATGGTTGATTTTGGGGAATTTGTTCGGTCAGCCGCATACAAGCTTGATGTGGCTTCATTCCCAACATGTATGGCAATTAATTGGGGACCCCCAGGACACAAGCCGCTTGTTACCTAATACAATATCGTATTACGAGATCGCAGTGTTATATGCGGTCTGAAATGTGTTTTGCCAATTAGGTTGTAGAGTCGGCTGGGCGTGTTCCTGGCGTGCGTAGGATTGAACACATAGTCTCGACAGCTTGGACACGTAGCATCTGAATTATGGTCAACCGCTGGCATTCAAACCAATAAGCAACTAAATCCTGAACACATAAGACGTCACGGGCAGGACATGGGGCAAATAGTCGAGAAATTGTTGATATGCAGAATGCAAGAAACTGAGAGGAGGAAGGCTGGGAGTTTCAAAAGTAGTGGAGTAAGTAGGTACTAATAGCAGAATAAGCTACAAGACGTTTGACAACTTATGAGCACTTTATACACAGACATCTAGCTATCCATGCACTGCCACACAGCACTACGCAGGCACATTCACACACATCTGGCTATCCATGCGCTGCGACACAGCACTGTGCACGCACATACACACATAGCTGGCTATACATGCATTACCACACAGCACTTTGCATGAACATACACATGTGGCTACCTAGCACTGCCACACAGCACTGCGCACGCACATACACACACATAGCTGGCTATCCATGCACTGCCACACAGCACTGTGCACGCACATACACACATATCTGGCTAACCATGCAATACATTACCACATGAAAACACAAACACATTCAGCCACTCAAGCATGCACACACAAAACAACTGGCTACACATACTGTCGCACAGCCATGTGCTACTACATACTAACACATCTGGCTATCCATGCACTACACGGCAACCCCATGCAAACACGAACACACTCAAATACGCACGCATACCCGCACAATACAAATTGCTATCCATGCACTGCCACACAGCACTGTGCACGCACATACACACACATCTGGCTATCCATGCACTTCCACACAGCACTGCGCAAGCACATACACACACATCCGGCTACCTAGGACTGCCACACAGCACTGCACACGCACATACACACACATAGCTGGCTATACACGCACTTCCACACAGCACTGTGCATGCACATACACACACATCTGGCTACCCTGCACTGCCACGCAGCACTGTGGACACACGTACACACACATCTGGCTATCCATGCACTGCCACACAGCACTGTGCATGCACATACACACACATGAGGCTATCCATGCACTGCCACCCAGCACTGGGCACGCACATACACACACACCTGGCTATCCATGCACTTCCACACAGCACTGTGCACGCACATGCACACACATCTGGCTATCGAAGCACTGCCACACAGCACTGTGCATGCACATACACACACATCTGGCTATTCTGGCACTGCCACACAGCACTGTGCACGCAAATTCACGCACATATGGCCATCCATCCATGCACTATAAGACAACCCCATGCAAATACAAACACACTCAAATACACATGCATGCACACACAAAACAATTGGCTATACATGCACTGCCACACAGCACTGTGCACGCACATACGCAAACATCTGGCTATCCAAGCACTACAAGACAACCCCATGCACACACAAACACACCCCGACACTCACGCATGGAAACACACAAATGAACAACTGGCTGCACATGCACTGTCACACAGCATTGTTCATACCATATACACACACCTGGCCATCCATGCACTATAAGACAACCCCAGGCACATGCACACACAAGTGGCTACACATGCACTGCCACAAAGATCTGTTTCCGTACATAGATACAGATACCTGGCCATCCATGCACTACAAGACAATCCCATCGACACACAACCCAATCAGACACTCACCCTTACACACACCAGGCCATCCATGCACTACAAGACAACCCCATGCAAACATTTACACATACCCAAACACTTACACACGCACACACAAGGGGCTACGCATGCACAGCCACCCGAAGCAGGGAACCCATCTGTCTTCCTTTCCATTTAGACCGCTATGCTGCAACATGCCATACTATACCAATATACCATGCATGTAGGTACACACCATACAATGCTATGTTACACCATTACATACCACACCATTCTACCATTGTACAATGCATGTTGGTATAAACCATAACAAACCATGCTATGGTGCACCATGCCATACCATACTAATATACCATGCATGTATATACAAACCATACCATGCTATGCTACACCATGCCATACCATTGTACAATTCATGCATGCATGGCATGTATAAACCATCACATGCCATGATATGCTGCACCTTGCCATACTACACCAATAAACCGTGCATGTAGGTACAAATCATACCATGCTGTGCTACCCCATGACGGCTGGGGAGTGAGGAAGGGTGTGGGCAATGGGAGCAAAGCCCAGCCCAGGAAAATCTGGGGCGGGAGTGGGAGGAAAGGTTGACAGGTCCAGGGGTGGACCTGGCGTGGGGTATAGGGGCGAGAGGATGGGAATATGGGATTGGAGTGGGGGGGTGAAGAAGTGGGTCGAAGTGGGAAGGGAAGTGTCGAGAGGTCCGAACTCGGACGTGGACGTGATTGAGTTCAATGCGGCCTAACCCCCGTGCGATTGGGAGTGCATGTTAAGCATTGGACATGGTGTGTGGGTGTGGGTGGGATACCTGGTAGAGGCGGAAGGGGAGACAGGCGAACGCCGGGATTGTGAATTGAGCGGGATTGGGAGCTGATCTGGAAGGAGATTTTAACGGGAAGGATAATTGTCGGAAGCGGCAGCAAGCAGGCAGAGTGAGGCGAAAAATCGTCGTGATCAGCAGCAAGCAAGCAGAGGCAGGCGAAGGGAACACAGGCTAACGTCGGTATTGAGAATTGATCGGGATTGAGATCAGCGACATACATTGCTGATTATTGCGGATGTAGTGGGGGGCCGGTGGGGGGGCCGGTTGACAGTCTGGCAGTGGCAGACTTGCAGTGTGGCAGCATCGCAGTGGCACGCCAGTGGGACCAAGGCGAATTGTTCAGGACACTGCGTCCTACCTCCGTCGTCGAAGGAACGTCGAAGGGTCCGTTGCGTCGCAGACGCAGCTTTAGTAGGTTGGCTGCGTCTCACTTGAATGCCATGCGTCCCTCTGCGTCCGATTCCGTCCCATTGCTGGCGGCCTCGGAAGTGCCCATGCGAACGTTTGTACCTCCATGGTTTACAGCACGATGGTCGCAAGTGCGTGAGATGGATTTGTATTCGTTTCCCATGGAATTGTTAATTGTGCAAGTTGCAAGGCTGGAGGCATGAACATGACGAGAATTAGAAGTAGAATGACCATAGTTGGCGTGGCTTCATTACCCACCCGGCACACCCCACGCACCGGTTCCCCACGCACGGCCCTGCGGCTAAGCTGTGGGTGAAGTCCGTGCTAAAAATAGCTCCAGTGCCCTAGGGGAATGTTTCGTCCATTGTGATGCTTACATGTTTCGCCTCGATTTTTTGACGACGATTCCATTCCCAAACCTATGTATGCGCACATGATTGGATGGTACGAATTTGAAATGATGACAAATGTAACCCAATAATTGTCGCTTTTGGCCCAAAAAGCACAAACCTTAGCTCCTTTTCTTGAATTGCGATGCTCATATGTGGTCTCTTGAGAATATCTCCGGTTTCAATAAGTCTTATAATTGGGATATCTTATATAATGTTTTGTTTTTTTGTGATTTGAAGTGAAAGCTGAAAAGTAGGTTGTGACGGACACGCACACACACACACACACACACGGACATTTTTGACAGGCTAATCCCTCAATCAAAAATAAAGGGCGCCTGGAGGCGCGTCCCGAATGAAAATGTCTTATATTTGGGATACCTTATATAATGTTTCGTTTTTTTTTGATTTGAAGTGAAACCTGAAAAGTAGGTTGTGACGGACACACACACACACGGACACACAGTTTTGACAGGCTAATCCCTCAATCAAAATAAAGGGCGCCTGGAGGCGCGTCCCGAATGAAAATGTCTTATATTTGGGATATCTTATATAATGTTTCGTTTTTTTGTGATTTGAAGTGAAACCTGAAAAAGTAGTTTGTGACGGACGGACGGACACACACACACACACACAGTTTTGACAGGCTCAATCAAAAATACTTTTTTTCATTCGGGTATTTTTGTAAATTTTTTCATTCGGGTATTTTGTAATTTTTTTTATTCGGGTAAAATCTGGAGATTTTTTTCATTCGGGTACAAATTTGAATTCGAATTTGAGTTCGTACCTTGAATGAAGTCTCGATCGCTGGCTCGGAGGGCAATATCCACCCGAGGGATATTCTCCCTCTGATATCCACTCTTGCCAACGCTGTGCGAGTGGACTACTAGTGACTGCAACGGATGTAGCATCGCAGAAGCGGTGTTCCCCCAGAGTTTCGAACTTATAGCTGGACGCATATCCAGGATGGCCATATTCTGGATATGCCTCTCGACACAATCACGACCACATCGACAGCCGAACTTCCAGGCTGTACCAACTTGGGAAGATGGCAATCGGAATTAAAGGCTGGAGCCATGTAACCAAGATCAAGATTGGGCTCATATGACGCAGGGTTTGGACATGGAACGTAGATTGGACAAGCAACGACCCTGCTGAGCCATGCACGAAGACCTGGGCAATATTTCAATAAACCATCTTAACCCATGTTTGCTTTGCTTGCAGACGGTGAGCATCCTAATGGCTGGTAGACCATGTAATAAGCACAAAACAAAACAATGATCTCTAAAGGTATTACACGTTTTACACACAAACGATTTCTATTCCAACAAGACTTCAATTCCAACTATCCCTACAGGGGTACAATCTTATACTCATCAGGGTTCAGGTTTATATGGATGTAGGCTTTACGCTGTACTACATTATATTACATGTTAAAGTCTACTTGACACCGCGAGGGTGTATGAGACTCTGTGCTTTAAACAAAAAAAAGAACCCAGGTATAAAACCCTGCAACCCATCATATACCTTTCTTAAACTGCCTTTCCTAGGTTTAAGGTTGGGAAAGTTGGATGATAGGTTGCAAGCAGGATAATGCTATGTGCCTTCAATAAGCAGGTATGCGCCCGTGGTGCTTGTACCAGTACACGGCAGTACAAGGCTGTGCAACGTGCCTGGAACAAGGCAGGTATGCGCCCGTGGTGCTTGTATCAGTACAAGGCTGTACAACCTGCCTTGAACAAAGCAGGTATGCACACGTGGTGCTTGTACCAGTACAAGGCAGTACAAGGCTGTACAACCTGGATTGAACAAAGCAGGTATGCACACGTGGTGCTTGTACCAGTACAAGGCAGTACAAGGCTGTACAGCGTGCCTTGAACAAAGCAGGTATGCGCCCGTGGTGCTTGTACCAGTACAAGGCTGTACAATGAGCCTTGAAAAAAGCAGGTATGCGCCCGTGGTGATTGTACCAGTACACGCCAGTACAAGGCTGTACAATGAGTCTTGGACAAAGCAGGTATGCGCCTGTGGTGCTTGTACCAGTACATGGCAGTACAAGGCTGTACAATGAGCCTTGAAAAAGACAGGTATGCGCCCGTGGTGCTTGTACCAGTACAAGGCAGTACACGGCTGTACAATGAGCAGATTGAACAGAGCAGGTTTGCGCCAGGGTAGTTCAGGAGGACCCCGGCTCTGCTGCCTGAGATGCAACAAATTGTACAGCCTGCGTCCTGCGACGCAACAGACCTGCGACGGAGGATGCAGCGTCCTGAACAACCCTGGTATGCGGCGGGGGGGGGGGGGGGGGGGGGGGGGGGGGGGGGGGGGGGTCCTGAACAACCCTGGTATGCGGCTGAGGTGCTTGTATCACTAAGACCTGGTTAAGTTGTCTGCCTGCATGGGGTGATTGCAACATACATTTGCATAGGCATAATGTTATCTGCATGCAGGGAGTGACTGCAACATACATATACTCCACCCCGTCAAACGCTGCCCACTTCCCCCAAATGTGTTGAGCGATGCCCACTTCCTCCAATTGTGAACACATGCGAACGCTGCCCACTATCCCTCAAATGGCACAGGGCATGAGAGCTATGCCAGGAGGTGCCACTCCTCAAAATGCTCAGGTGTGTGGGCATGGGGGGCCTTGTCAGGCAGGGGGGGGGAGGGGCATGGGTCAAATGGCACAGGGCATGGGAGCTATGCCAGGAGGTACCGCTCCTCAAGGTGGCCAGGTGTGTGGGCATGGGGGGCCTTGTCAGGCAGGGGGGGGGGGGGGGGAGGGGCATTAGTCAAATGGCTCAGGGCATGGGAGCTATGCCAGGAGGTGACGCTCCTCAAGGTGGCCAGGTGTGTGGGCATGGGGGGCCTTGTCAGGCAGGGGTTGGGGGGGGGAAGGGCATGAGTCAAATGGCCAAGGGCATGCGTTTAACGATGCATAACTTCCTTTCCCCAGGCTATCCCGTTTCGACTGGGGAGAGGGAGTGGGCATCATTTCCCAACAGGGGTTATCATCACTTTCATTACTTCGCCATGCCTGTTATTTGGCCTCAAGCATCCAAGCCTTCTCATTTGAAGGGTGCTGTAAACTGGGAAGCTATTCAAAGTAGCACTCCAATAATAGTAAAGCTACGAATAATAAAAATCATGTATAAATCGCAAGCATGCCAGAAGAGGTTAGGCCCTCACAAGTCAGCCAAGTATGGCCAGCGTGCTATAGCCAGCCAGTCAGTTACACCCGAATAAGGTACTACTCGCAAACAGGCCAGAGGGAGTCAGCCCCTTCCAAGGACGGTAATGATGGTCAGCGTGCTATAGCCAGCCAGTCAGCCTCACCCAAATAAGGTACTCAGGGGACTTGCGCGCGCAGCAGCGCAATTTTGAGCACGCCTTTTGAGTCCCACTGCGCGTTCCGCACAGTTTTCAACCCCCTGTGGGCGCAGCGCGCAGCTTTTGCGTTTTTGCACTACAAAGCGCTGACCAATTTGACGTTTGTGCGCTTTAAGCGCTGACTAATTTCACCAAAGTTAGTACCCCTTAAGTACTACTCGTAAACAGGCCAGAGGGAGTCAGCCCCTTTTAAAGAGGGTAACGATGGCCAGCGTGCTATAGCCAGCCACTCTAACCCCAATCAGGTATAATCGCAAGCTGGCCAGAGGAAGTAAAACCCTCACAAGTCGGCTAAGCATGGTGAACGAGCTATAGCCAGCTGGTCAGCCTCACCCGAATAAGGTACTACTCGCAAACAAGCCAGAGGGAGTCAGCCCATTCCAAGGACCTTACCAATGGCCAGCGTGCTATAGCCAGCCACCCTAACCCAAATCAAGTATAATCGCAAGCAGGCCAGAGGAAGCTAGACCCTCACAAGTCAGCTAAGTATGGCCAGCGTGCTAAAGCCAGCCAGCCTCACCCCAATAAGATACTACTCGCTAACAGGCCAGAGGGAGTCAGCCCCTTCTCAAGAGGGTAACGATGGCCAGCGTGCTATAGCCAGCCACTCTAACCCCAATCAGGTATAATCGCAAGCAGGCCAGAGGAAGCAAAACCCTCACAAGTCGGCTAAGCATGGCCAGCGTGCTATAGCCACCCGGTCAGCCTCACCCGAATAAGGTACTACTTGCAAACAGGCCAGAGGGAGTCAGCCCCTTCCAAGGACAGTTATGATGGTCAGCGTGCTTTAGCCAGCCACCCTAACCCAAATCAGGTATAATAGCAGGCAAGAGGAGGCTAGACCCTCACAAGTCCGCTAAGTATGGCCAGCGTGCTAAAGCCAGTCAGCCTCACCCCAATAAGGTATTAATCGCTAACAGGCCAGAGGGAGTCAGCCCCTTCCATGGACGGTAAGATGGCCAGCGTGCTATAGCCAGCCACCCTAACCCCAATCAGGTATAATCACAAGCATGCCAGAGGAAGCTAGACCCTCACAAGTCAGCTAAGCATGGCCAGCGTGCTAAAGCCAGCCAGTCTCACCCCAATAAGGTATTAATCACAAACAGGCCAGAGGGAGTCAGCCCCTTCCATAAGCATGCAAGGGCAAGCAAGCTGGTGGGTGATCACTTTGTCAGTTTCAAGCATGGGGAATCAATCAAGCAGCTCCACGAAGGAGGCCGCCTTAGCATAAGCATGCAAGGGCAACCAAGCCGGTGGCTGATCACTTTATCAGTTTCAAGAAAGAGTGCTCAATCAATCAGCTCCACTGAGAAAGCCACTTACCACAAGCATGATAGAGCAAGCAAGCCGGTGGGTGATCACTTAATCAGTTTCAAGCATGGTAGCTCAATCTCATGGTAGCTCAATCTCATGGTAGCTCCACTGAGAAAGCCACTTACCACCAGTATGGTAGGGCAAGCAAGCTGGTGGCCGATCACTTTATCGATTTCAAGCAAACGTGCTCAATCAAGCAGCTTCCCGGAGAAAGCCGCCTATCATAAGCATGCAAGGGCAAGCAAGCCCACGGCCTTTTCAGTGCATTGCAAGGGGGACAAATCAAGGATCTCTCTTCTCTGCACATATCGTTATCATATAATCGTAACATAATTGTACTAATGTAATTGTTTTGCATTATGCAATCGTATCATATCCATGCAATCCACCCTGTACCCTCCCAGTATGATGTAAATATTTTTAGGAAGGAGGCGCAAGGGAGCACAGCTCCCCTCCTACAAATCTTCCACGATACCTGTGAAAGCTGTTGAACCTCACCAGGTGTGCTAGCACATTAGCACACGCATTTTGTAGTACCCTGACACGAACGAACCGAGTAATCACTTTACCCGATGCAAGGTTTTGCTGGCATATACATACATACATACATAACGTACTTACATACATACGCACATACCGTACGTACATACATTCATCGCACATACATACCATACAAACATACATCGCTCATACATACCGTACATGCATGCATAGATCACACATACATAACGTACATACATACATCGCATATACATGCATACATACATACATATCGTACAGACATACGTAAGATAATATATCGATACAATGATTCACCCAATCATGAGGGGGCATCACTGATTCTTTTTGGCAGAGCCCCCTCTTCTGGGGGGCGGGAGCCCCCAGGGTCACCCCGTTGTCCGTCCGACCAACAGTTTGACCAACCGACCAAGCGAACACACAAAGCCTGACACGAAGCCAACTGTCTCAACTAACTATCTCGGAGCTAACTGGCTTTGGTCCGCTCCCGTCCGTTTGTGCAACCGCGACCGACCACACAAAGCCTGACACATAAGCCAACTGTCTCAACTAACTATCTCGGAGATAAATGGCTTTGGTCCGCACCCGTCCGTTTGTGCAACCGCGACCGACCACACAAAGCCTGACACATAAGCCAACTGTCTCGTAACTAAATGGCCTCGGTCCGCTCTATTCCGTTGCCACTCGTCGCCCCTATAACACTCTCAGCCATTTTTTCCGCGCCGCTTGCAATCCCACTTGGGACTTGTTGAGTTACACATAGCAGCTTCCAGGCAGCCCTCTTTACCTGTCCTTGGGGCCGCCCAGAAGCTTTCTAGTGCGCCTGAAAGCTAGTATGACATCACTCCACTGCAACTCCACACTCACTCACTCCATTGCATCTCACACTCACTCCATTACATCACTCACACACTCACTCCATTGCATCTCACACTCACTCCATTACATCACTCACACACTCACTCCATTGCATCTCACACTCACTCCATTACATCACTCCATTACATCACTCACACACTCACTCCATTGCATCTCACACTCACTCCATTACATCACTCACACACTCACTCCATTGCATCTCACACTCACTCCATTACATCACTCACACACTCACTCCATTGCATCTCACACTCACTCCATTACATCACTCCATTACATCACTCACACACTCACTCCATTGCATCTCACACTCACTCCATTACATCACTCCATTACATCACTCACACACTCACTCCATTGCATCTCACACTCACTCCATTACATCACTCACACACTCACTCCATTGCATCTCACACTCACTCCTTTGTATCTGGAAACTTAGGGCTTGACCCGGTGGCTGGCTGATGGAGCTGACTGGAAGCTGCCACGAGTCGCCCAAACAACAAACAGTGGAGGGGCGTTGAGTACCCAGTGGCTGGCTGATGGAGCTGACTGGAAGCTGCCACGAGTCGTCCAATCAACAAACAGTGGGGGGGCGTTGAGTACCCAGTGGCTGGCTGATGGAGCTGACTGGAAGCTGCCACGAGTAGCCCAAACGACAAACAGTGGGGGGGCGTTGAGTACCGTTTCATTCTTGGGCTACGCATGGCAGCTGATAGCATTTGTAGTCCAGTAGGGTGCCATGAATGCCGCATTTCCCACACAGTAGTGGGAGAAATGGAGTATTCAGAGGCGCGACGTAAGATTCCGCAGGACGCCTTCATATTTCAAATATCCGTAGACCCCCGGGCAAAACCAGGAGTAACCACCGCCAGTGTTTCCAGCAGTACTGTCCTGCCCGATATATAATCAAGTGCACAGTCACTGGGGGCACTAAAATTTTGGTGCCCCAAGCTGCCTAAGCCTTGATCTTTACCAGCTAATAGCATTTGTAGTCCAGTAGGGTGCCATGCATAATGCAATTATCATCATCAGCATCATAGTTAGGGTGAGGCAAAGACCAGGTAGATCTATATAGATAGATAGATAGATCTATCCATCTATCTTAGATTTATCCAGAAAAAGCTGGATTTTTGGTGGTATGGTAAGGGCATGGGGCACCATATATTAGTGTATGGCGCTTCTCACAGGGCACCATATGTTGGCGCAGGGCGCTTCGAACATAATTAAGGGATTTATGATGTATATCTTATGTAACTGTCGCATACATTGTAGATATACCAAATATATACATTGTTGGTATACATAGATATATTTTTCTTTACATGACCAAAGCATGGTGTTGCTATAAGGAGCTCAGGGACAGCAAATGGTGTTGCTATAAGGAGCTCAGGGACAGCAAATGGTGTTGCTATAAGGAGCTCAGGGACAGCAAATGGTGTTGCTATAAGGAGCTCAGGGACAGCAAATGGTGTTGCTATAAGGAGCTCAGGGACAGCATATGGTGTTGCTATAAGGAGCTCAGGGACAGCAAATGGTGTTGCTATAAGGAGCTCAGGGACAGCAAATGGTGTTGCTATAAGGAGCTCAGGGACAGCAAATGGTGTTGCTATAAGGAGCTCAGGGACAGCAAATGGGAGCTGCCAACAAGCTGCTATGCATAGCCAAAATAGGCACCCAGGCGTGTGGCTTAGCAGCTTCTAGCAAGGGTTCCTAATCAAGCCCCCCCTCACTACCCATAGGCAAGATAGCTACCCATAGCCACTCACCCAGGCTGGTGGCTTATCAGTAGAGACCGGCATATGTGGCTTGTCAGTAGAGACCGGCATATCATATGTGGCTTGTGGCTTATTGTGGCTTGTGGCTTATTGTGGCTTGTGGCTTATTGTGGCTCATTGTGGCTTATCAGTCGAGACCAGCATATAATATGTTGAACAAAGGTGAGTATGGTATCAGATGATATCATACAAATTGCATCATATGACATCGTATATAAATGGCAACTTTAGCCAAGTCTGACTGCCAGCATCATATGATATGATATGATGGCATGATACGATATCATAGGATGGCATGATAGGAGCATATATGATAAGATATGACGGCATGATATGATCATATATGTTATGATGACGATATCATATGATATGATATCATGGCATGATATGATGACGATATGATATGATATCATGGCATGATATGATGAAGATATCATATGATATGAAATGATCATATATAGTTTGATCATCTCACATGATGACATGATATGATGATAAAAGATGATGTAACTGATGACATGGCATGGTATGATATGATGTAACTGATGACATGATATGATGGTATGATATGATATCATATTGCTGTCCCCTACGTAACAGTCTCTAGCAAGAACGAATATTGAGCACCCCCCTCACTATGCATAGGCAAGATAGATACCCATAGCCACCCACCCAGGCCTGTAACTTATCATTCTCTAGTAAGGGCGCCTAATCAAGCAGCCCCCTCGCTACACACCAAAAGCAGAAACAGCAGCGAGGAGAAACCCTTCAAAGTGCTACAATACATGCGAAGGCTGATACACCATGCCAGGCCGCAGAGTGCTGGTTGGTATAGCAAAACGCAGAAACAGCTGCGAGGAGAACACCTTCACAGCGCTACAAGACATGTGAAGGCTGATACACCATGCCAGGCCGCAGAGTGCTGGTTGGTATAGCAAGAAGTAGATACAGCTGCGAGGAGAACACCTTCACAGTGCTACAAGACATGTGAAAGCTGATACACCATACCAGGCCACTGCGTGCTTGTTGTCATAACACAACTCAGAAACAGCTGCGATAAGAGCACCTTCACAGCTCTTCAAGACATGAGAAAGCTGATTCACCATACCAGGCCGCAGAGTGCTTGTTGGTGTAACACAACTCAGAAACAGCTGCGATAAGAGCACCTTCACAATGCTGCAAGGCATACATTGATTGTTTGCTCGCTCCATGGCACACATTGATTGCACTGTACATTTAGGGGGTCTTAGGCACCCTTTTCTGCACCTCTCCCACCTCGTAACGCACCCTTTGAAGCCGAATAAAGGGGTGATGCTCTCACTCTCAATTAAGTAACCCTAAAACCTAGAATTATGACGCTCTGCACTGGGGCCAAATTAGGAAAGTTGTTCTCACGCTCAATCAAGTAACCCCAAACCCTATGATTATGACGCTCGGCACTGGGGCCAAATTAGGAGTCTTGTTCTCACGCTCTATCAAGCAACCCTAAACCCTAGAATTATGACGCTCTGCACTGGGGCGTTGAGTTTCGGGAACCTTCCCGTTTGCTTGCGCCTGGGAAGGCTACCTTGGGTATTTGTTTTCGCAGACCGCTGCTGCACTCGAGCTCGGACAACCGTGCTACTTGAAGGACACTAGGAGTTTGTTTTTGTACCGCATCGCAAACCGGGCGGGTAAGGGGGGCAGTGCGACGCACTGCCCCCCGTACCTCAGAGGCCCGTGCGGAGAGCGGGGAGTTCGGGGGCCCAATTCTGAATAGTTTAGCCAGACCCATGCGTCGCCATGCAGCGACAGGATGGCGACGCAAAGTCAAGGAAAACAAGTGGCAACTTCTAATCTCTCTCTCCTAATTCTCCCTCCCCCACACCCCAATCTTGGTAGCATGATCTGGTTAGAGTGATCAGGGTGGTAGGGTCTGGTAGCGTGATCCGGGTAGCTCAATCTGGCAGTGTTATCTGGTAGTGTGATCTGGTAGCATGATCTAGAAGGGGTATCGGGGCGTCGTGATTGGGCTAGCTTAATCTGGTAGTGTGATGTGGTAGCATGATCTAGAAGGGTTATAGGGGGGCTGTGATTGGGGGTAGCATAACCTGGTTCTGTGATTGGGATGGCGGGGTGCTATGATTGGGGTGCTATGATTGGGGTGGCGTGATCTATGATCTAGATGCGGTCCTGGCCATGGGGTCCTGCCTGCATGGGGTCCTGTCCATGGGGTCTTGCCTGCATGGGGTCCTGGCCATGGGGTCCTGCCTGGCTGGGGTCCTGGCTTGGGGTCCTGGCTGGATGCGGTCCTGGCCATGGGGTCCTGCCTGGCTGGAGTCCTGGCCATGGGGTCCTGCCTGGCTGGGGTCCTGCCTGGCTGGGGTCCTGGCCATGGGGTCCTGCCTGGCTGGGGTCCTGGCCATGGGGTCCTGCCTGGCTGGGGTCCTGGCCATGGGGTCCTGCCTGGCTGGGGTCCTGGCCATGGGGTCCTGCCTGGCTTGGGGTCCTGGCTGGATTGGGTCCTGGCAATTGGGTCCTACCTGGCTGGGGTCCTGGCTTGGGGTCCTGGCTGGATGGGGATCTATTATCAGGGTATCATGATCTGGTAGGGTGATTGGGGTAGCGGGGACTGGTTGCGTGATCGAGGTATCGTAAATGTTTCTTTGTTTTTCATTAGTCACTCCGGGTCACTCACTGTTTTCTGTTTGGGCTATTAGTAGCAGCTGCTAAGCAGCTCAATTTCTGCGTCCTTAGGCCAAACCTGAAGCTAAGCAGTGCATCTGGAAGTTGACATGACATGCATTATAATGCAGCTGAAAGCTATGGGATTGATGCAGTGGCTGGCTGATGGAGCTGACTGGAAGCTGCCGCCATGAGCAGCCACCCAAAATAAGCAGTGTTGTCACTCCAATGTTGAGGAGCTGGCTGGAATCTGCCACCATGAGCAGCCACCCAAAATAAGCAGTGTTGTCACTCCAATGTCGAGGAGCTGGCTGGAAGCTGCCGCCATGAGCAGCCCCCCCAAAACAATAAGTGTTGCCACTTCAATGTTGAGGAGCTGGCTGGAAGCTGCCGCCATGAGCAGCCCCCCCAAAACAATAAGTGTTGTCACTCCAATGTCGAGGAGCTGGCTGGAAGCTGCCGCCATGAGCAGCCCCCCCAAAACAATAAGTGTTGCCACTTCAATGTTGAGGAGCTGGCTGGAAGCTGCTGCCACAAGCAGCCCCCCCCAAATAAGCAGTCTTATCACTCAATTTTTGAGGAGCTCTTGCAGCCAGAAGAAGGGACCGGCATTTCATCAATGCAGACACAAGGCGAGTATGATATCAAGTGGTATCATACAGACTGCATCATAAGAAATTGTATGTAAATGGTAACGTTAGCCTAGGCAGACTGCCGGCTTCATATGATATTGTATATAATGGCAACTATAGCCTAGGCAGACTGCCGGCTTCATATGATATCCTTTTCACATGACCTCGCGCTGGCCAAGGGTTGTTTGGTAGTTACAAGGTTTTTTATACTTAGTATAACTTTTTTGTGTGTGTTTGGGTTTGGGGGTTTGGGTTGGGGGGTGGCGTGGGGGGGGTTAGGGGGGCTGGGTGTGTGTGAGGTGTGAGGGCTCACTCCACCACAAACTGCCAAGGTGGGCTGCTTTCATAGGAGGCCCAGGTATTCCTGGGTAGGCTAGGGGGCCTGGGCGGGTGTGAGGTGTGAGGGCTCACCTCACCTCACACTGCCAAGGTGGGCTGCTTTATAGAGGTACAGCACTCTGGGTAGGTTTAGGGGGCATGGGTGTGTGTAGCTGGAGGGAGCACTCACCCACACTCTGCCAATTCCCCTTTGTGAGCTGAGGGCTCACCTCACCACCTATGCAAAGGTGGGACGCTACATAGGAGGTACAAGCACTCCTGGGTAGGCTAGGGGGCCTGGGCGGGTGTGAGGTGTGAGGGCTCACCTCACCTCACACTGCCAAGGTGGGCAGCTTACATAGGAGGTACAAGCACTCCTGGGTAGGTTAGGGGGCCTGGGTGTGTGTGAGCTGAGGGCTCACCTCACCACACTCTGCCAAGGTGGGCAGCTTACATAGGAGGTACAGGCACTCCTGGGTAGGTTAGGGGGCCTGGGTGTGTGTGAGCTGAGGGCTCACCTCACCACCTCGCCACTGTGGGCAGCTTACATAGAGGTACAGCACTCCTGGTAGGCTAGGGGGCCTGGAGCGGGTGGAGGTGTGAGGGCTTCACCTCACCCTCCACACTGCCAAGGTGGGCAGTTACTAGGGAGGTACAAGCACTCTGGGGTGGTTAGGGGGCCTGGGTGGGTGTTGAGTGGAGGGCTCACCTCACACACTCTGCAAGGTGGGCAGCTTACATAGGAGGTACAGGC
Organism: Chlamydomonas sp. ICE-L; assembly: GCA_013435795.1. Taxonomy (NCBI): domain Eukaryota; kingdom Viridiplantae; phylum Chlorophyta; class Chlorophyceae; order Chlamydomonadales; family Chlamydomonadaceae; genus Chlamydomonas; species Chlamydomonas sp. ICE-L. The sequence continues at coordinate 2,535,420 of JACBWV010000234.1, forward strand.
ACTCCTGGGTAGGCTAGGGGGCCTGGGTGTGTGTGAGCTGAGGGCTCACCTCACCACACTCTGCCAAGGTGGGCAGCTTACATAGGAGGTACAGGCACTCCTGGGTAGGTTAGGGGGCCTGGGTGTGTGTGAGCTGAGGGCTCACCTCACCACACTCTGCCAAGGTGGGCAGCTACATAGGAGTACAGGCACTGCTTGGTAGGTTAGGGGGCCGGGGGTGTGGGTGAGCTGAGGGAACACCTCACCACACTCTGCCAAGGTGGGGCAGTTACATAGGAGGGTACAGCACTCCTGGTAGGTTAGGGGGCCTGGGTGTGTGTGAGCTGAGGGCTCACCTCACCACACTCTGCCAAGGTGGGCAGCTTACTTAGGAAGAACAGGCATTCCTGGGTAGTGCAGAAGGTTAGGGGGTACCAACGCAGTGTTGAGGGGCCCCTCCTCTTCAAGTAAGGTCTTGACGAACATAACGCACGTCGCAATGTCACCACTGTTCACGTCGCTGCAGCCGATCATCTGCTGCAGGGCAACTGGCCAGCTGGGGACTTGACCGATTGAGCGGTTGAGGACGACCAGGATGCTTGTTGCCAGGATGCTTGGGCGGATGCGGATAGTGCGTGGGTTGCTGACGACCCTGACCAGGAGGGGCTGAAGGATACGCGAGATGCGGTCCAAGGGGCGGAATTCCTGTGTGTGTTTGTGTGTGTGTGTGTGTGTGTGGGGGGGGGGGGGAGAGGGTTGAGGGGCGTGGCGGTTGAGGGGTTCAGGGTTGGATGCATATGTGGGGAGGGTTGAGGGGTTGGAGGTTGAGGGGTTTAAGGGTCGAGAGGAAGAGGGTTGAGGGGCTGGAGGTTGAGGGGATAAAGGGTTGATGGTTGAGGGGTTCAGGATTGGATGCGTGTTGCCAGCACGCTCGGGTGGATGCGGATAGTGTGTGGGTTTGCTGGAATCCCTGACCAGGAGGGGTTGCTGACATCCCTGACCAGGAGGGTTGCTGACCCCCCCCCCCCCCCCCCCCCCCCCCCCCCACCACACACACACCCCACCCCACCACAACACGCACTGCCCCAGCACCCACCATGAAGCAGTGGCCCAGGCGCTCCACAAAGAGCTCCACAATCCTCAATAATTGAGGTACTGAAATTGATGGACGTCCCTAAAACCCTCAACTCCCCCCCCCCCCCCCCACCCCCCCCCCCACCCATCACCACCACCACAACACGCACTGCCCCAGCACCCACCAGGAGGCAGTGGCTCAGGCGCTCCACAAAGAGCTCCACAATCATCAGTATTGATATAAAGGACAGGCAATGGTCCTACCTATGGCCCTTAACTGCCCTTCCATCGGAAAACAGCCAAACCTCCCCCCCCCCCCCCCCCCCCCCCCACACCATTCACAACACTCACTGCCCCAGCACTTACAGGGAGGTAGTGGCCCAGGCGATCCACAAAGACCTCCATAATCCTCAGTATTGAGATACAGGACAGATCACGGCCTAGCCAGGTGATCACATTTTGGGTCATCGTCGTCATTTCATCCTTTCCGAAACCAGTGCAAAGGTGGACCTGCGAGGAATTGTGATACAGGTCAGATCACGGCCCAACCAGGTGATCACACGTTTTGGTCAGTACATCATTTCATAGGTTCCGAAACCGTGCAAGGGTGGACCTGCGAGGAATTGTGATACAGGTCAGATCATGGCCCAAACAGGTGATCACACTTTTGGGACAGTACGTCATTTCATAGGTTCCGAAACCGGTGCAAAGGTAGACCTGCGCGGAATTGTGGTACAGGTCAGATTAAGGCCCAACCAGGTGATCACACTTTTGGGCCAGTACGTCATTTCATAGGTTCTGAAACCGGTGCAAAGGTGGACCTGCGCGGAATTGTGACACAGGTCAGATCAAGGCCTAGCCAGGTGATCACATTTTTGGTCATCGTCGTCATTTCATCGCTTCCGAAACCGGCGCAAAGGTGGACCTGCGAGGAATTGTGATACAGGTCAGATCACGGCCCAACCAGGTGATCACACTTTTGGGCCAGTACGTCATTTCATAGGTTCCAAAACCGGTGCAAAGGTGGACCTGCGCGGAATTGTGACACAGGTCAGATCAAGGCCTAGCCAGGTGATCACATTTTTGGTCATCGTCGTCATTTCATCGCTTCCGAAACCGGCGCAAAGGTGGACCTGCGAGGAATTGTGATACAGGTCAGATCACGGCCCAACCAGGTGATCACACTTTTGGGCCAGTACGTCATTTCATAGGTTCCGAAACCGGTGCAAAGGTGGACCTGCGCGGAATTGTGACACAGGTCAGATCAAGGCCTAGCCAGGTGATCACATTTTTGGTCATCGTCGTCATTTCATTGCTTCCGAAACCGGCGCAAAGGTGGACCTGCGAGGAATTGTGATACAGGTCAGATCACGGCCCAACCAGGTGATCACACTTTTGGGCCAGTACGTCATTTCATAGGTTCCGAAACCGGTGCAAAGGTGGACCTGCGCGGAATTGTGATACAGGTCAGATCACGGCCCAACCAGGTGATCACACTTTTGGGCCAGTACGTCATTTCCTAGGTTCCGAAACCGTGCAAGGGTGGACCTGCGAGGAATTGTGATACAGGTCAGATCATGGCCCAAACAGGTGATCACACTTTTGGGACAGTACGTCATTTCATAGGTTCCGAAACCGGTGCAAAGGTAGACCTGCGCGGAATTGTGGTACAGGTCAGATTAAGGCCCAACCAGGTGATCACACTTTTGGGCCAGTACGTCATTTCATAGGTTCTGAAACCGTGCAAAGGTGGACCTGCGCGGAATTGTGACACAGGTCAGATCAAGGCCTAGCCAGGTGATCACATTTTTGGTCATCGTCGTCATTTCATCGCTTCCGAAACCGGCGCAAAGGTGGACCTGCGAGGAATTGTGATACAGGTCAGATCACGGCCCAACCAGGTGATCACACTTTTGGGCCAGTACGTCATTTCATAGGTTCCGAAACCGGTGCAAAGGCGGACCTGCGCGGAATTGTGACACAGGTCAGATCAAGGCCTAGCCAGGTGATCACATTTTTGGTCATCGTCGTCATTTCATCGCTTCCGAAACCGGCGCAAAGGTGGACCTGCGAGGAATTGTGATACAGGTCAGATCACGGCCCAACCAGGTGATCACACTTTTGGGCCAGTACGTCATTTCATAGGTTCCGAAACCGGTGCAAAGGTGGACCTGCGCGGAATTGTGATACAGGTCAGATCACGGCCCAACCAGGTGATCACACTTTTGGGCCAGTACGTCATTTCATAGGTTCCAAAAACCGTGCAAAGGTAGACCTGCGCGGAATTGTGATACAGGTCAGATTAAGGCCTGACCAGGTGATCACACTTTTGGGCCAATACGTCATTTCCTAGGTTCCGAAACCGTGCAAAGGTGGACCTGCGCGGAATTGTGACACAGGTCAGATCAAGGCCCAACCAGGTGATCACACTTTTGGGCCAGTACGTCATTTCATAGGTTCTGAAACCGTGCAAAGGTGGACCTGCGCGGAATTGTGAAACAGGTCAGATCAAGGCCTAGCCAGGTGATCACATTTTTGGTCATCGTCATCATTTCATCGCTTCCGAAACCGGCGCAAAGGTGGACCTGCGAGGAATTGTGATATAGGTCAGATCACGGCCCAACCAGGTGATCACACTTTTGGGCCAGTACGTCATTTCATAGGTTCCGAATCTGGTGCAATGGTGGACCTGCGCGGAATTGTGATACAGGTCAGATTAAGGCCCAACCAGGTGATCACACTTTTGGGCCAGTACGTCACTTCCTAGGTTCCGAAACCGTGCAAAGGTGGACCTGCGAGGAATTGTGACACAGGTCAGATCAAGGCCCAGCCAGGTGATCACACTTTCGGCCAGTACGTCATTTCATAGGTTCTGAAACCGGTCCAAAGGTGGACCTCCGCGGAATTGTTATACATGTCAGATCACGGCCCAACCAAGTGATTACACTTTTGGGCCAGTACGTCATTTCATAGGTTCCAAAAACCGTGCAAAGGTGGACCTGCGCGGAATTGTGATACAGGTCAGATCAAGGCCTAGCCAGGTGATCACATTTTTGGTCATCGTCATCATTTCGACACTTCCGAAACCGGCGCAAAGGTGGACCTGCGAGGAATTGTGATACAGGTCAGATCACAGCCCAACCAGGTGATCACACTTTTGGGCCAGTACGTCATTTCATAGGTTCCGAAACCGGTGCAAAGGTGGACCTGCGCGGAATTGTGATACAGGTCAGATTAAGGCCCAACCAGGTGATCACACTTTTGGGCCAATACGTCATTTCTTAGGTTCCGAAACCGTGCAAAGGTGGACCTGCGCGGAATTGTGACACAGGTCAGACTTAGGCCCAACCAGGTGATCACACTTTTAGGCTAGTACGTCATTTCATAGGTTCTGAAATTGTGCAAAGGTGGACCTGCGCGGAATTGTGAAACAGGTCAGATCAAGGCCTAGCCAGGTGATCACATTTTTGGTCATCGTCATCATTTCATCGCTTCCGAAACCGACGCAAAGGTGGACCTGCGAGGAATTGTGATACAGGTCAGATTACGGCCCAACCAGGTGATCACACTTTTGGGCCAGTACGTCATTTCATAGGTTCCGAAACCGGTGCAAAGGTGGACCTGCGCGGAATTATGATACAGGTCAGATTAAGGCCCAACCAGGTGATCACACTTTTGGGCCAGTACGTCATTTCCTAGGTTCCGAAACCGTGCAAAGGTGGACCTGCGCGGAATTGTGACACAGGTCAGATCAAGGCCCAACCAGGTGATCACACTTTCGGCCAGTACGTCATTTCATAGGTTCCGAAACCGGCGCAAAGGTGGACCTGCGAGGAATTGTTATACAGGTCAGATCACGGCCCAACCAGGTGACCACATTTTTGGGCCAGTACGTCATTTCATAGGTTCCGAAACCGGTGCAAAGGTGGACCTGCGCGGAATTGTGATACAGGTCAGATTAAGGCCCTACCAGGTGATCACACTTTTGGTCATCGTCGTCATTTCATCGCTTCCGAAACCTGCGCAAAGGTAGACCTGCGAGGAATTGTGATACAGGTCAGATCACGGCCCAACCAGGTGATCACACTTTTGGGCCAGTTCGTCATTTCATAGGTTCCGAAACCGGTGCAAAGGTGGACCTGCGCGGAATTGTGATACAGGTCAGATCACGGCCCAACCAAGTGATCACACTTTTGGGCCAGTACGTCATTTCATAGGTTCCGAAACCGTGCAAAGGTGGACCTGCGCGGAATTGTGATACAGGTCAGATCAAGGCCTAGCCAGGTGATCACATTTTTGGTCATCGTCGTCATTTCATCGCTTCCGAAACCGGCGCAAAGGTGGACCTGCGCGGAATTGCGATACAGGTCAGATCACAGCTGTCAAATGAGCAAACTTTTGGTCTTCGTTGTCATTTCATCGCTACCGAAACCGGTGCAAAGGTGGAACTGCGGGGAATTGGGCGCAGGAGGCAGTGGGGGCAGTTGGGGGTGGGGGATAGTTAGAGGTTGGTTTTGGGGTTGGACGGGGTAGGTTTGAGGTCACACACACAACCACACACGAAAACAAACCACACACGAAAACAAACCGCACACCCTAACACACATACACACTCCACATAACACACTCTCAAACCCTAATACACCCCAACATACACTCACGCCCTATGGCCCTAACACACACACACACACTAACACACACCCCAATACACATCACCTGCTCATTGGTTAGCTACTGCTGGCCCCCCTCCCGCACTGCCAGCAAGATGCAGGAGCACAGGCACAGAGGCCACTGGTTCACTAGCCCACATCCACACACCCCAAGACACACTAACACCCCAATACACACATTAACATACACACACACACCCTAACACACACCCCGATACACACATTAACACACACTCACACCCTAACACACACCCCGATACACACATTAACATACACCCCGATACACACATTAACATACACACTCACACCCTAACACACACCCCGATACACACATTAACATACACACTCACACCCCGATACACACATTAACACACACTCACACCCTAACACACACCCCGATACACACATTAACACACACCCCGATACACACATTAACACACTCACACTTTAACACACACCCTGATACACACATTAACACACCCCCCGATACACACATTAACACACACACCCGATACACACATTAACACACACACCCTAAAACACTCCCCGATACACACATCAACACACACCCCGATACACACATTAACACACACACACTAACACACACCCTGATACACACATTAACACACACCCTGATACACACATCAACACACACACACCCTAACACACACCCTGATACACACATTAACACACATACCCCGATACACACATCAACACACAAACACCCTAACACACACTCACACACACACATTAACACACACACCTCAATACACACATCAACACACACACCCCAATACACACATTAACACACACAGACCCTAACACACACTCACATCCCAACACACACCCCGATACACACATTAACACACACACACACACTAACACACACTCTAATCCACACAGAGTGTAGCATTACCTGCTCATTGGTCAGCACTTGCTGGCCCCCCTCCCGCGCTGCTAGCAAGATGCAGGAGCACAGGCACAGAGGCCACTGGGGCACACCCACACACCCTAACACACACTCACACCCTAATACACATTACCTGCTCATTGGTCAGCACCTGCTGGCCCCCCTCCCGCGCTGCCAGCAAGATGCAGGAGCACAGGCACAGAGGCCACTGGGGCACACCCACACACCCTAACACACACTCACACCCTAATACACATTACCTGCTCATTGGTCAGCACCTGCTGTCCCCCCTCCCGCGCTGCCAGCAAGATGCAGGAGCACAGGCACAGAGGCCACTGGGGCACACCCACACACCCTAACACACACTCACACCCTAATACACATTACCTGCTCATTGGTCAGCACCTGCTGTCCCCCCTCCCGCGCTGCCAGCAAGATGCAGGAGCACAGGCACAGAGGCCACTGGTTCACTAGCCCACATCCACACACCCCAAGACACACTAACACCCCAATACACACATTAACATACACACACACCCTAACACACACCCCGATACACACATTAACACACAAACCCTAACACACACCCCCATACACACATTAACACACACTCACACCCTGATGCACACATTAACACACACACACCCTAACACACACTCTAATCCACACAGAGTGTAGCATTACCTGCTCATTGGTCAGCACTTGCTGGCCCCCCTCCCGCGCTGCCAGCAAGATGCAAGAGCACAGGCACAGAGGCCACTGGTTCACCAGCATTCCACCCGTGGCGCACACCACCTTATCAAAGAGCTGAAGACACTCGAACAAGCAGTGTGGGCCGAATTCGAACACCGCAAGGTACTTCATGGCGAAGGCCACCACCTGCCTACGCTGCTGTAGAATGGCTTGGCTGTAGTCGGCGATGTTCATGACGAGCCCGTCTTCGATCCTGAGGGGTTGCAACCATGTGTGTTTGTGCATGTGTGTGTGCATGTCTGTGTGTGTCAGTGGTGGACGAATTCGAACACCGCACGGTATTTCATGGCTAGGGCCACCACCCGCATGCGCTACTGTGGAATGGCTTGGCTGTAGTTGGCGATGTTCATGAGTAGCCCGTCTTCGATCCTGAAGGGTTGCAACCATGTGTGTGTTACTGTGTGTGCATGTCTGCGAATGGTGGTGGTGGACAAATTCGAACACCGCACGGTATTTCATGGCTAGGGCCACCACCCGCATGCGCTGCTGTAGAATGGCTTGGCTTTCTTCGATCCTGAGAGGTTGCAATCATATGTATGTAAGTGCATGTGAGTGTGTGTGTGTCAGTGGTGCCAAAATTCGAACACTGCACGGTATTTCATGGCTAGGGCCACCACCAGCCTGTGCTGCTGTAGAATGGCTTGGCTTTCTTCGATCCTGAGAGGTTCCAATCATATGTATGAAAGTGCATGTGAGTGTGAGTGTGTCAGTGGTGCCAAAATTCGAACACTGCACGGTATTTCATGGCTAGGGCCACCACCCGCATGCGTTGGCTGTAATCAGCTATGTTCATGACTAGCCCGTCTTCGATTCTGAAGGGTTGCAACCATATGTGTGTTACTGTGTGTTTGTGCATGTCATAGCAAGGACCATGTCATAGCAAGGACCACCAACCACCATCAACCCACCAACCACCACACCCACCATTACCCCCCACCTTCGAATCATTGTTAAGGCCCCAGTACAGTGTCAGGAAATGCGAATGTCCTAACCTACCGACCACACCCACCATCAACCAACCAACCACCACATCCACCATCAACCAACCACCACATCCACCATTACCCCACCTTAGAATTATTGTTAAGGCCTCAGTACAGTGTCAGGATATGCGAATGTCCTAACCCACCGTCCACCCCCACCATCAACCAACCAACCACCATCAACCAACCACTTCCACCCACCATCTACCAACCAACCACCCACCACACCCACCATTACCCCACCTTCGAATCATTGTTAAGGCCCCAGTACAGTGTCAGGATATGCGAATGTCCTAACCTACCGACCACACCCACCATCAACCGACCACCATCAACCAACCACTTCCACCCACCATCTACCAACCACGACCATCAACCAACCACTTCCAACCACCATTGCCCACCATGTACCACCCAACCACCATCAACCAACCACTTCCACCCACCATTACCCACCATGTACCACCCAACCACCATCAACCAACCACTTCCACCCACCATTGCCCACCATCTACAAACCAACCACCATCAACCAACCACTTCCACCCACCATTGCCCACCATCTATCAACCAACCACCATCAACCAACCACTTCCACCCACCATTGCCCACCATCTACCACCCAACCAAGAACTTCCACCCACCATTGCCCACCATCTACCAACCAACCACCATCAACCAACCACTTCCACCCACCATTGCCCACCATTTACCAACCAACCACCATCAACCAATCACTTCCACCCACCATTGCCCACCATTTACCAACCAACCACCACCACATCCACCATCACCCCACCTTTGGATCATTGTGAATGCCTCGGTGCAGTAGCGCGTCAGGCGAATGTCCTCACCAACCATCCACACCCACCATCAACCAACCACCACACCCACCACCCACCATCAACCAACCATCCACACCCACCATCAACCAACCACCACACCCCACCACCCATCATCAACCAACCTCCACATCCACCATCACCCCACCTTTGGATCATTGTGAATGCCTCGGTGCAGTAGCGCGTCAGGCGAATGTCCTCACCAACCATCCCACACCCACCATCAACCACCCACCACACCCACCACCCACCATCAACCAACCATCACACCCACCATCAACCAACACCACACCCACCCCCATCATCAACCAACCTCCACATCCACCATCACCCCACCTTTGGATCATTGTGAATGCCTCGGTGCAGTAGCGCGTCAGGCGAATGTCCTCACCAACCATCCACACCCACCATCAACCAACCACCACACCCACCACCCACCATCAACCAACCATCCACACCCACCATCAACCAACCACCACACCCACCACCCATCATCAACCAACCTCCACATCCACCATCACCCCACCTTTGGATCATTGTGAATGCCTCGGTGCAGTAGCGCGTCAGGCGAATGTCCTCACCAACCATCCACACCCACCATCAACCAACCACCACACCCACCACCCACCATCAACCAACCATCCACACCCACCATCAACCAACACCACACCCCACCACCCATCATCAACCAACCTCCACATCCACCATCACCCCACCTTTGGATCATTGTGAATGCCTCGGTGCAGTAGCGCGTCAGGCGAATGTCCTCACCAACCATCCACACCCACCATCAACCAACCACCACACCCACCACCCACCATCAACCAACCATCCACACCCACCATCAACCAACCACCACACCCACCACCCATCATCAACCAACCTCCACATCCACCATCACCCCACCTTTGGATCATTGTGAATGCCTCGGTGCAGTAGCGCGTCAGGCGAATGTCCTCACCAACCATCCACACCCACCATCAACCAACCACCACACCCACCACCCACCATCAACCAACCATCCACACCCACCATCAACCAACCACCACACCCACCACCCATCATCAACCAACCTCCACATCCACCATCACCCCACCTTTGGATCATTGTGAATGCCTCGGTTGCAGTAGCGCGTCAGGCGAATGTCCTCACCAACCATCCACACCCACCATCAACCAACCACCACACCCACCACCCACCATCAACCAACCATCCACACCCACCATCAACCAACCACCACACCCACCACCCATCATCAACCAACCTCCACATCCACCATCACCCCACCTTTGGATCATTGTGAATGCCTCGGTGCAGTAGCGCGTCAGGCGAATGTCCTCACCAACCATCCACACCCACCATCAACCAACCACCACACCCACCACCCCACCATCAACCAACCATCCACACCCACCATCAACCAACCACCACAACCCACCACCCATCATCAACCAACCTCCACATCCACCATCACCCCACCTTTGGATCATTGTGAATGCCTCGGTGCAGTAGCGCGTCAGGCGAATGTCCTCACCAACCATCCACACCCACCATCAACCAACCACCACAACCCACCACCCACCATCAACCAACCATCCACACCCACCATCAACCAACCACCACACCCCACCACCCATCATCAACCAACCTCCACATCCACCATCACCCCACCTTTGGATCATTGTGAATGCCTCGGTGCAGTAGCGCGTCAGGCGAATGTCCTCACCAACCATCCACACCCACCATCAACCAACCACCACACCCACCACCCACCATCAACCAACCATCCACACCCACCATCACCCAACCACCACACCCACCACCCATCATCAAACCAACCTCCACATCCACCATCACCCCACCTTTGGATCAATTGTGAATGCCTCGGTGCAAGTAGCGCGTCAGGCGAATGTCCTCACCAACCATCCACACCCACCATCAACCAACCACCACACCCACCACCCACCATCAACCAACCATCCACACCCACCATCACCAACCACCACACCCACCACCCATCATCCAACCAACCTCCACATCCACCATCACCCCACCTTTGGATCATTGTGAATGCCTCGGTGCAGTAGCGCGTCAGGCGAATGTCCTCACCAACCATCCACACCCACCATCAACCAACCACCACAACCCACCACCCACCATCAACCAACCATCCACACCCACCATCACCAACCACCACACCCACCACCCATCATCAACCAACCTCCACATCCACCATCACCCCACCTTTGGATCATTGTGAATGCCTCGGTGCAGTAGCGCGTCAGGCGAATGTCCTCACCAACCATCCACACCCACCATCAACCAACCACCACACCCACCACCCACCATCAACCAACCATCCACACCCACCATCAACCAACCACCACACCCACCACCCATCATCAACCAACCTCCACATCCACCATCACCCCACCTTTGGATCATTGTGAATGCCTCGGTGCAGTAGCGCGTCAGGCGAATGTCCTCACCAACCATCCACACCCACCATCAACCAACCACCGCACCCACCACCCACCATCAACCAACCATCCACACCCACCATCAACCAACCACCACACCCACCACCCATCATCAACCAACCTCCACATCCACCATCACCCCACCTTTGGATCATTGTGAATGCCTCGGTGCAGTAGCGCGTCAGGCGGATGTCCTCGATGAACAGGCTTGCCAGAGATATCGTTTTGGTTTGAGCAAACTGGGTGAGGTACACAAGCGACTCAAAGTCTGGTGTCGCGAGCCACGAGGCCAAGTCAACTGCCTTCGCCTCCAGGACCACCGCCCTCTCTTTGAGGAAGATCTCAAAGGGGGAGGAGGCACCACACAGCATGCTTGTCACCTGGGTGGGGGAGGGGGATTGTGGAGTGCGGGTGGGTGGGGGGAGGATTGCGGTAGTGGTGGGGAGAGAAGATCTCAAAGGGGGAGGAAGCCCAGCGTAGCATGCTTGTCACCTAGGTGGGTGTAGTGGTGGTGGTGGGGATTGTGGTGGTGGTTTGTGGGTGTGGGTGGGGAGGGGATTGTGGTGGTGGTGTGGTGGTGTGTGGTGGTTGGGAGTGAAGATCTGAAAGGGAGGGGAGGCCCCGCGCAGCATGCTTGTCACCTGGGTGGGTGGGTGTTGATGGTGGGTGTGGTGGTTTAAACTGGGTCACGTTCACAAGCGACTAAAAGTCTGGCATCGCAAGCCACGAGGCCAAGTCAACTGCCTTCGCCTCCAGGACCACGGCCCTGTCTTTGAGAAAGATCTGAAAGGGGGAGGAGGCCCTGCGCAGCATGCTTGTCACCTGGGTGGGGGATAGTGGTGGGTGGGGGATTGTGGTGGTGTGGTGGCCGTAGTGGTGGTTGCGTGGGTGGTGGTGTGTGTGGTGGTGGTGGTCTGTGTGTGGTGGTTGTGGTGTGTGTGGAGTGTGTGGTGGTGGTGTGGTGGTGAGTGTGTTAGTGCAAACTGGGTCAGGTACACAAGCGACTCGAAGTCTGGTGTTGCAAGCCACGAGGCCAAGTCAACTGCCTCCGCCTCCAGGACCATGGCCCTGCCTTTGAGGAAGATCTCGAAGGGGGAGGAGGCACCACGCAGCATGCTTGTCACCTGGGTGGGGGAGGGGGATTGTGGAGTGCGGGTGGGTGGGGGGAGGATTGCTGTGGTGGTGGTGGTGGAGAGAGAAGATCTCAAAGGGGGAGGAGGCCCCGCGCAGCATGTTTGTCACTTGGGTCGGTGGGTGATGGTGGGTGATGGTGGGCGAGGGATTGTGGTGTGTGTGTGGAGGGGGGGAGGATTGTGGTGGTTGTGTGTGTGGGTGACTGGTTGGGTGGGTGGGTGGGGGAGACGATCTCGAAGGGGGAGGAGGCCCCGCGCAGCATGCTTGTCACCTGGGTCGGTGGGTGATGGTGGGTGGGTTATGGTGTGTGTGGTGGTGATGTGGTGTGTGGTGGTGTGGTGGGGGGGAGGATTGTGGTGGGTGGGTGTGGTGGTGTGGCGGTGGGGAAGATTGTCGTGGTGGTGCGTGGTGGTGTGGTGGTGGGGAGGATTGTGGTGTGTGTGTGTGGTGGTGGGGAGTGAAGATCTGCAAGGGGGATTAGGCCCCGCGCAACATGCTTGTCACGTGGGGTGGGGTGTGTGTGTGGGGGGGGGGGGGGATTGTGGCACGTATGCATAGTACATACCCCCCAACCCCTACCCACCCACACCCACACACTACCCGTCCCCCCTTACACACACACACACACTCACCCCCTCACAAATCAACACCAGCAGCTGGCGTTCAGCCATAGTGTTCCGATTTTGCTTAGGCCGGGGCAGCGTGAACGACACCCTCTCATGCGATAATGAGTACATACAACTACATACAAAATCAGATCCTGATCTCACCTCCTCACTACACACACCCTCACCCTCACCCCACCACCCCCACATACCCCCCCGCCCACACACACAAATAAACTCCCCCCCTCACAAATCAACACCAGCAGCTGGCGATCCGCAATTGTCTTCAGCTTTTGCTTAGGTTGGTGCAGTGTGAACGACACCCTCTCATGCGAGAAAAAGTACATACAAAATCAGATCCTGCACTCGTCCCCTCACTACACCCCCCCTCATGACATATACCCCCCCCCCCCCCCCCCTCCACACACACACATCAACTCACCCCCTCACAAATCAACACCAGCAGCTGGCGGTCAGCCATAGTGTTCCGCTTTTGCTTGGGTCGGTGCAGCGTGAACGACACCCTCTCGTGCGAGAATGCCGGTCCCTCCTTGGAAACCTTAGTGCTGAGCTCTACCAGCCACCGGAGTAGGGTGATGAAGCCGGCCCCGGGCGTGAAGACCAACGAGCTGTATTGCAATACGTCAGCCAACTGGTCGTTGGTGTAGATGCGGGACTGTAGTGGGGGTGGGGGTCAAGGGGTTGTAAGTCAGCGAGCTGTATTATAACACATCAGCTGACTGGTTGTTGGAGTAGATGCGGGACTAGGAGATGAAGCCCGCCCCGGGCGTGAAGACCAACGAGCTGTATTGCAATACGTCAGCCAACTGGTTGTTGGTGTAGATGCGAGACTGTAGTGGGGGTGGGGGTGAAGGGGTGAAGGGGTGAAGGTCAGAGCTGTGTTGTAATATGTCAGCCAACAGGTCGTTGGTGTAGATGCGGGACTGTAGTGGGGGTGGGGGTGAAGGGGTGAAGGGGTGAATGGGTGAGGTGGTGAAGGTCAGAGCCGTGTTGTAATATGTCAGCCAACTGGTCGTTAGTGTAGATGCGGGACTGTATTGGGGGTGGGGGTGAAGGGGTGAAGGGGTGAGGTGGTGAAGGTCAGAGCTGTGTTGTAATATGTCAGCCAACTGGTCGTTGGTGTTGATGCGGGACTGCATCGGGTGAAGGGGTGAAGGGGCGAATGGGTGAAGTGGTGAAGGTCAGAGCTGTGTTGTAATATGTCAGCCAACTGGTCGTTGGTGTAGATGCGGGACTGTAGTGGGGGTGGGGGTCAAGGGGTTGTAAGTCAGCGAGCTGTATTATAACACATCAGCTGACTGGTTGTTGGAGTAGATGCGGGACTAGAAGAGATGAAGCCAGCACCAGGCGTGAAGACCAAGGAGCGGTATTGTAACACGTCAGCCAACTGGTCGTTGGTGTAGATACCGGACTGTATTGGGGGAGGGGGTGAAGGGGTGAAGGTCAGAGCTGTGTTGTAATATGTCAGCCAACTGGTCGTTAGTGTAGATGCGGGATTGTAGTGGGGGTGGTGGTGAAGGGGGTGAAGGTTAGCGAGCTGTATTGCAAAACGTCAGCAGACTGGTTGTTGGTGTAGATGAGAACTGAATTCAGACATTGTAATAAAAACGGCACCATCACACGTAAATACATAACGCAATAGTACGCTGTATTACAAGGCGTGAGGTTGAGGAGGGGGGGGGGGGGGGGGCCCAGCCTGATGCTTTGCACTGGAGACAACCACCAAATAATTACACCATCTTACCAACCCAAACCAACATCAACACCACCACAGGCCACCATGAGCCACCCTCTACCAACCAAACCAACATCAACCACCACCCATGCACCATGACCCAACATCTACCACCAACCAACATCACCACCACATGCACCATTACCAACCATCTACTAAACAAACAACATCAACAACCAATGCACCAGTACCACCATTAACAAACCTATCAACATCAACCACCACATGCACCATTACCCACCATCTACTAACCAACCAACATCAACCACCACATGCACCATTACCCACCATCTACCAACCTACCAACATCAACCACCACATGCACCATTACCCACCATCTACCAACCAACCAACATCAACCCAATCACACAGTACCCACCATCTCCCAACCAACCAACAGCAACCACCACATGCACACCATTACCCAACATCGCCAACCAACCACATCAACCACCACATGCACCATTACCCACCATCTACCAACCAACCAACATCAACCACCACATGCACCATTACCCACCATCTACCAACCAACCAACATCAACCACCACATGCACCATTACCCACCATCTACCAACCAACCAACATCAACCACCACATGCACCATTACCCACCATCTACCAACCAACCAACATCAACCACCACATGCACCATTACCCACCATCTACCAACCAACCAACATCAACCACCACATGCACCATTACCCACCATCTACCAACCATCTAACCGGGGCCAACCACCAAATCATCACACATCACACCTGGCCACTCTTGTCGGCAGTGCTCAATAGTTGCAAAGCGCGCACTTGTGCCATGGCAAAACACCACTCTGCCACAGCCCCCGCCCTGCCCCCCCTCACACACACCCTCACTAACATGAACCCCCCACACCCCCCCACTAACTACCTCCCACCCCCCACACATAAACACAACCCCTCACTACACCTGCCCCCCACCCCACACACCCACACCCACTACACGACCTCAACCACACCCCACCCCACCCACAACACCTCTCACTGCCCCACCTAAACACACACCCTCACTACACATACCCCCCCCACACCACCCACCCACCCGCAGAAACACATACCCCCACCCCCCCCCACACCCCCCCCCCCACGACACCGAACCTCCCCCCCACCCACCCACCCACAAGACACCCCCGCACGACCCCACCAGACAACACCACACCGCAACACACAATACACCCCCCACCCCCCCACCTACCCTTTATGAATATACACCGTTACATCCCACACCCTTTCAACTTCTACCCAATTCCATTTTTCAAGCTCCTCACTGCCCCCACATAAACATACACACCTCACTACACATACACCCCCCCCCCCCCCACACACACACACACACACACACACACCTCACTACACATACCCCCCCCCCCACACCCACCCCACCCCCCACTCCCACTACACCTACCTCCCACCCCCCACACCCCACCCACAATCACCCCCTTTCACTACCCCACATAAACACACACCCTCACTACACATACTCCCCCCCCACCACACACACACACCTCCCCTCAAACACACACATCACACCTGGCCGCTCTTGTTGGCAGTGCTCCACAGTTGCAAAGCGCGCACTTGCGCCATGGCAACACCACTCTGCCACAGCACCTCCATGACGCAGTCAAAGACTTCGGCGTCGCGGTTGAAACCTGAGTTGGTTAGGTGTGTGTGTGTGGTGGTGGTGGTGGTGGGGAGGGAGTGAAGGGTGGGGGTGGGGTGGGGGGGTGGGGGGGTGGGGGGGGGGAGGGGATGACAGAGAGGACACAGCACCCCCATGATGCAGGAAGGCAAGTCGGCGTCGCAGTTGAAACCTGAGTTGGTTAGGTGTGTGTGTGTGTGGTGGTGGTGGTGGGGGGGGGGGATGTCAACAAGCAAACAAAGACATGGTAAGATACTAGAGGACTCCTTTTGCCCTATGGCTTCAAGAGCACGCCTCCACTGGCCTGAGTTCCTAAATGCGTGAACTAGCATGAGAATGCACAAAACATAAATAACACAAATACCCACACCACACCACGCCAACAAGCAAAAAAAGGCAAAAAAAGCAGAGAGCAAAAAAATGATATGGCAAAATACCTGATGCCTCCATCTGCCCCATGGCTTCTAGAGCACGCCTCCACTGGCCTGCCTTCCCAAAAGCATGGCAAGCATGAACATGCACCAACACACCATGCTCGCAATGCACACGAACACACACGAACACACCATGCCAACAAGCAAACCAAGACAAGGTCAGATACCTGATGCCTCCATTTGCCCCATGGCTTCTAGAGCACGCCTCCACTGGCCTGAGTTCCTAAATGCGTGAACTAGCATGAGAATGCACAAAAACACAAATACCCACACCACACCACGCCAACAAGCAAAAAAAGGCAAAAAAGCGGAGAGCAAAAAATGATATGGCAAAATACCTGATGCCTCCATCTGCCCCATGGCTTCTAGAGCACGCCTCCACTGGCCTGACTTCCCAAAAGCATTGATCAATGCAACGTATGAGTTGCTGTCGGGCTTACAGCCAGGTAGTACCAGCATCTCATCAAACAGCTCAGACGCTCTCTCCCACAGACCACCTGAAGTTGTTGTTGTTGGGTATGTGGGTGAGTATGTGGTGGGTGGGTGAATGTGTATGTGGGTGAGTATGTGGTGGATGGGTGAATGTGTATGTGGGTGAGTATGTGGTGGATGGGTGAATGTGTATGTGGGTCAATCAGCTCAGACGCTCTCTCCCACTGACCACCTGGAGTTGTTGTTGTTGTTGGGTATGTGGGTGAGCATGTGGTGGGTGGGTAAATGTGTATGTGGGTGAGTATGTGGTGGATGGGTGAAAGTGTATGTGGGTGAGTATGTGGTGGATGGGTGAATGTGTATGTGGGTCAATCAGCTCAGATTCTCTCCCCCACAGACCACCTGGAGTTGTTGTTGTTGTTGGGTATGTGGGTGGAGTATGTGGTGTATGGGTGAATGTGTATGTGGGTGAGTATGGGGTGTATGGGTGAATGTGTATGTGGGTGAGTATGGGGGTATGTCTTGAGCCCTTAAGACAGGTAGCACCAGCATCTCATCAGACAGCTCAGATGCTCTTTCCCACAGACCACCTGGATTTGTTGTTGTTGGTGTTGTTGGTGTTGTTGGGTAGGTGGGTAAGTATGGGGGTATGTATGGGGGTATGTGTATGTGTGTGTATGGTTGTTTGATGAGGATGAAGAGGATTAGGGTGTTGAGGGTGAGGATGAGGTTGGTGATGATGAAGATGAGGAGGAGGCGGATCTCCAAACAGCTCAGATGCTCTCCCCCACAAACCACCTGAAGTTGTTGTTGTTGTTGTTGTTGTTGTTGTTGTTGTTGTTATTATTATTGTTGTTGTTGCTGATGTTGTTGTTGTTATTTTTGTTATTATTGTTGGGTATGTGGGTGAGTATGCGGGTTTATGTATGGGTGGATGTGTACGTGGGTGAGTACGTAGGTGTATGGGTGCATGTATGGATGCATGTGTATGTGGGTGTATGGGTGCCTGAGGAGGATGAGGAGGATGAGGAGGATGAGGGTGAGTATGTACCAGCATCTCATCAAACAGCGCAGAAGCTCTCTCCCAAAGACCACCTGGAGTTGCTGGTGTTGTGTTGTTGTTGTTGTTGTTATTGCTGTTGTTGGATATATGGGTGAGTATGTGGGTGTATGAGTGAATGTGTACATGGGTGTATGTATGGGTGAATGTGGGTGTAAGGGTGTATATGGGTGAGTATGTGAGTGTATGGGTGAGCGTATATATGGGTGTAAGGGTGTATGCATGGATGTATGTGTGCGTGGGTGAGTAGTAATTCAGGTGGTGGTGGTGGGCACACGAGCAGGTGGTGGTGGTGGTGGTGATTGAGGGTGGTGGTCGTGGTGGTGGTAGTGGTGGTGATGGTGGTGATTGAGGGTGGTAGTGGTGGTGGTAGTGGTGGTCGTGGTGGTAGTGGTGGTGGTGATTGAGGGTGGTAGTGGTGGTGGTAGTGGTGGTCGTGGTGGTAGTGGTGGTGGTGATTGAGGGTGGTGGTAGTGGTGGTGATGGTGGTGATTGAGGGTGGTGGTCGTGGTGGTAGTGGTGGTGGTAGTGGTGGTCGTGGTGGTGGCAGTGGTGATTGAGGGCGGTGGTAGTGGTGGTAGTGGTTGAGGGTGGTGGTAGTGTTGGTGGTGGTAGTGGTGGTGGTGGTAGTGGTGGTGATTGAGGGTGTGAGAGCAAGTGAGTATGCAGTGGTGGGCTCACCTTGAGCACATGCGGCGATAAGGGTGGTGGTGGTGGTAGTGGTGGTAGTGGTGGTGGTGGAAGTGGTGGTAGTGGTGGTGATTTAGGGTGTGAGAGCAAGAGAGTACTCAGTGGTTGACTAACCTTGAGCACATGCTGCAATGAGGGAGTTGTAGGTGACCACAGTGGGTTTGCAGTTTTCAAGTCGCATCTTGCCAAACAGCTCGAAAGCTACCTCCCACCTCCCTGCCTTTTCACAGACGTTGATCAAGGAGTTGTAGGTCACCACTGTCCGTTCGCAGCCTTGGTGGACCATCAGGTGAAATATCTCTAACGCTTTGTCCACCAACCCTTGCTTGCCGTACACCGTGATTAGGGTAGTGAAGGTGGAGGAGGAGGGCTGAATCCCAGCGGCTAACATACGCTTGTACACCTGCACCAATCCACACAGTGCTTGTTTCAGTTAGCCCCTCATAATGCCCCCCCCCACACACACACACACACACCCCTCCCCAACCCCCCACACACAACCCTTGCTTGCCGTACACCGTGATGAGAGTAGTGAAGGTGGAGGAGGAGGGCTGAACCCCAGCGGCTAGCATGCGCTTGTACACTTGCACCAGTCCACACAGTTGCTTAAGTATTGGCTGGGTAGCAAGCCAGGGGAGCTGCCTAGAAGCTGCTGCTTGTAGCTGAAAAATAGTGACTGTTTCTGATAGCCCCTCAGTGTGTGGAACCCCCTCTGCAAGTTTAAATACCAACATATATTATCATTATGGAAAACGACAGGAATACAGGTAAAGGAAAATACATACATATGCCCACGTACATGTAACAGTGATAAAAGTGTTGTAGGTGCTCCTGTCAAACACAAACACATACACACACGCATACATACACACATGGAGCCCTTGCTCTGGGCGCCCTGCCTTATTGCATGCACTGGTGGCGGTGGTGTAGGTGCTCCTGTCAAACACAAACACATACACACACGCATACATACACACATATCCATGCACACATACACACACACATGCATACACACATACACATGCCTACATACACACACATACATACACACGCACACATACACATGCATATGCATACATACACACATGGAGCCCTTGCTCTGGGCGCCCTGCCTTATTGCATGCACTGATGGCGGTGGTGTAGGTGCTCCTGTCACACATATGACATATACACACACATATTTACACACACATGCATACACTCACATCCATACATACACACATTTACACACGCACACATATACTCACATCCATACATGCATACATACACATACACACATTATACATACACATTATACATACACACACATCCATACAACGCGTACACACACACAAATACACACATACACACAGAAACACACACATACATACACACGCACACACATGCACACTCACGCATCCATACACACGTGCATCCATACACACACGCACACGTACACACACATGCACTCATACATACACATGCATGCATACACACACATACACACGCATATACACACATCCATACTCACTTCCACACACATACACACCTGGATCCCTTCCTCTGGGCGCCCTGCCTTATTGCATGCACTGATGGCAGTAGTGTAGGTGCTCTTTACACACATACACACACAAACATACACATGTATAGAGACACACACACAAGCATACATACAACTACATACACATTCATACAAACACACATGCATACATACACAAAAGCATACAGATACACACGCATACACACCTGGAGCCCCTGCTCTGGACGCCCTGCCTTATTACATGCACTGATAACAGTGCTGTAGGTGCTCATGTCACATGTCACACACATACACATACATACATACACACACAAACACACATACATACACCCACACATACACACACATACATACACGCATACATATACATACATACACACATATACATACACACTTACATACATACACACACATACACACACGCAGACATACACACACATACATATAAATACACACAAATGCATACAAACCTGGAGCCCTTGCTCTGGGCGCCCTGCATTATTACATGCACTGATTGCAGTGCTGTAGGTGTTCATGTCACATGTCACACACATACACACACACATACATACACACACAAACACACATACATACACACACAAACACACATACATACACACATACATACACACATACACACACACACAAACACACATACATACACTCACATACATACAAACCTGGAGCCCTTGCTCTGGGCGCCCTGCATTATTGCATGCACTGATGGCAGTGGTGTAGGTGCTCCTGTCACACATACATACACGTATACATACACACACATGCATACACACACGCACACATACATACACATACACCTGGAGCCCTTGTTCTGGGCGCCCTGCATTATTGCATGCACTGATGGCAGTTGTGTAGGTGCTCCTGTCACACATACATACACACACTTACCTACATACACACAAATACACACGCATACATACACACCTGGATCCCTTGCTCTGGATGCCCTGCCTTATTGCATGCACTGATGGCAGTGGTGTAGGTGCTCCTGTCACACATACATACACGTATACATACACACACATACATACACACACGCACGTATACACACACGCAGACATACACCAACACACATACACATACATACACACGCATACACATACATCCATACACGCATACATATGCACACACACATACATGCATACACACACATCCATACACGCATACATATGCACACACACATACATGCATACACACACATACATACACCCATACATATGCACACACACATACATGCATACACACACATACATGCATACACACACATACATACACCCATACATATGCACACACACATGCATGCATACACACACATCTATACACCCATACATATGCACACACACATGCATGCATACACACACATCCATACACCCATACATATGCACACACACATGCATGCATACACACACATCCATACACGCATACATATGCACACACACATACATGCATACACACACATCCATACATCCATACATATGCACACACACATACATGCATACACACACATCCATACACGCATAAATATGCACACATCCATACACGCATACATATGCACACACACATACATGCATACACACACATCCATACATCCATACATATGCACACACACATACATGCATACACACACATCCGTACACGCATGAATATGCACACATCCATACACGCATACATATGCACACACACATACATGCATACACACACATCCATACACCAACACACATACACATACATACACACGCATACACACACGCATACATATGCGCACACACATACATGCATACACACACATCCATACACGCATACATATGCACACACACATACATGCATACACACACATCCGTACATCCATACATATGCACACACACATACATGCATACACACACACATCCATACACGCATACATATGCACACACACATACATGCATACACACCTGGAGGCCTTGCTTTGGACGCCCGGCCTTGCTGCATGCACTGATGATAGTGTTGTAGGTGCGTGCCTCTGCTTGAATGCCCTGTGTGGTGGGGTTGGGGTTTGGTTAAGAGGGGTTGGGGTTTGGTAAAGAATGGTGGGATGGAGTGTTGTAGGTGTAAGCCTCTGCTTGAATGCCCTGTGTGGTGGGGTTGGGGTTGGTTAAGAGGGGTTGGGGTTTGGTAAAGAATGGTGGGATGGAGTGTTGTAGGTGTAAGCCTCTGCTTGAATGCCCTGTGTGGTGGGGTTGGGGTTTGGTTAAGAGGGGTTGGGGTTTGGTAAAGAATGGTGGGATGGAGTGTTGTAGGTGTAAGCCTCTGCTTGAATGCCCTGTGTGGTGGGGTTGGGGTTTGGTTAAGAGGGGTTGGGGTTTGGTAAAGAATGGTGGGATGGAGTGTTGTAGGTGTGTGCCTCTGCGTGAATGCCCTGTGTGGTGGGGTTGGGGTTTGGTTCAGAAGGGTGAGATGGAGGAGATGGTGGTTGAGATGGTGGGATGGAGTGTTGTAGGTGTGTGCCTCTGCTTGAACGCCCTGTGTGGTGGGTTGGGGTTTGGTTCAGAAGGGTGAGATGGAGGAGATGGTGGTTGAGATGGTGGGATGGAGTGTTGTTGGTGTGTGCCTCTGCTTGAACGCCCTGTGTGGTGGGTTGGGTTTGGTTCAGAAGGGTGAGATGGAGGAGATGGAGGTTGAGATGGTGGGATGGAGTGTTGTAGGTGTGTGCTTCTGCTTGAATGCCCTGTGTGGTGGGTTGGGGTTTGGTTCAGAAGGGTGAGATGGAGGAGATGGTGGCTGAGATGGTGGGATGGAGTGTTGTGAGTGTGGGCAAGAAACAATTACATCAGGGGTGTGTCGAGGACAAACAAAACAAACTCCCAACCACCGTTTTGGTGGCGCGTAGGTATGAAAACCCCTAGAGCAGGACCCAGATCACAACTCATCATTATACATGCACCACGTTCATCCGCACACACCTGGCGTTCCAGTTCGTCACCACCCACACCCACCTGGCATTCCAGTTCACACACATCAATATACCTACACCAGGCTCAGCCTCTTTAGCGATTACAATGGTCTAGTGGTAGACCAGATTGCTCAAGAATGAAGAGTCGGGGGTTCGACTTCCCCTTCGGTCGCTCTTGGCGTTGCAGGTCGTCGTCAACCGCGATGGTAGCTTGTCCAGTTGAGGTAGGAGACCGCTCCCCACCCGCGTACGACGGGCTCCGTTAACACCACGCCCCACCAGGCGTTATCATTATCATTACACCAGGCTCACCCACACCCACCTGGCATACCAGTTCACCCACATCATTATACCTACACCAGTTTCACCCACACCCACCTGGCATTCCCGTTCATCACCAACCACACCCACCTGGCGTTCCAGTTCGTCCAGAGTTGCAATGGCCTCTTCCCATTGCCCCCTCTTCACAGACACATGGATCAGGGTGTTGAAGGTGACCAGGTTGGGAGTGCAACCATCTTCCAACATTTGATCAAACACATCTTTTGCAAGGTCCAACTCGTTTGCCTGTGAGATGAGAAATTCACTTATAAAAGATTATATGCAAATTCAAATGAAATTTAAAATGAGAGTCACATATGTAATGTACTGTAACATGATGTACTGCAGAACGATTTAGCGCGCATTAGTAAGGAGTGCAACCATCTTCCAACATTTGATCAAACACATCCTTTGCAAGGTCCAACTCGTTCGCCTGTGAGGTAGAAAATAAAATGAAAAATTTAAAAATACAAATTTAAATTCAAATGAAACTGAGAGTCACACATTTAAATACTGCATGTACTATAGCACGATGTACTGTAGAATGATTTAGCATGAATTAGTAAGGGGTGTAGCCATCTTCCGGCATTGGATCAAACACATCATTTGCAAGGTCCGACTCGTTTGCCTGTGAGGTAGAAAATTAATTGAATTTCAAACAAATGCAAATTTAAATTCAAATGAATACAAGAGTCACACATTTAAATATTTATCGTACTATAGCACTATGTACTGTAGAATGATTCGGCCTGCATTAGTAAGGGGTGCACAGGAAATTTCAGAGTACTGAAACCGAGCATTTTGACTGTCTCGGAACCTACCATGCCCTGACCTAATAGTTTGCAACAAGGCAGCGCACGTGGGGCCCCCAGTTCTCGGAATTGGCTGCCTCCAAGAAGCCTTTGAACATGCAGCATCAGCGTCCGAATTCAAGAATCATTATTCGCACGTTTTGTCAACAGATGCTCCTGGATTCGATGGTCAAATTTTCTGACCCCAGGAGCATCTGTTGACGAAACGCGCGAATAATGATTCTTGAATTCGGACGCTGATGCTGCATGTTCAAAGGCTTCTTCTTGGAGGCAGCCAATTCTGAGAACTGGGGGCCCCACGTGCGCTGCCTTGTTGCAAACTATTAGGTCAGGGCATGGTAGGTTCCGAGACAGTCAAAATGCTCGGTTTCAGTACTCTGAAATTTCCTGTGGGGGTGTAGTCATCTTCCAACATTTGATCAAACACATCCTTTGCAAGGTCCACCTCGTTCGCCTGTGAGATGAAATTATTTGTGTTATGCAAATTACAATCCAAATGAAAATTAGAGTCACACATGTGATGTACTGTACACAACGCACGATTTACTGTAGAACAATTTAGCATGTTTTAATATAGGTTGTAGCCATCTTCCAGCATTCGCTCATACATGCATCCTTGGCAGGGTCCAACTCGTTCGCCTGTGAGATGAGAAATTAATTGTAATCTCTGATACAATCTGCATAGCTCAGGACAGCTCTCAGGACAGCTTGCTGGACAGATCACAGGTCAGATCCCAGGGCAGATTCCAGGACTCCTCACAGGACCGCTCACACCACAGCCGAGAAGCTACCCACCCAACGGCCCTGTGAGCTTGCTGCTGCGTGTAGGGGATGGAATCCGTGTCCAAATCTTTAGCACTCAGCTACCCTGCCTTGGTCCGGGCATAGCCCGCCATCTCACACGACTTACTTTGGGGCAGACGTTCAGGAGAGCAAAGTAGGTATGCGGGATGCCCAGACGTTCAGGATTGAGACTGACGGTCCTGGATTAAATGCGTGAGGCAGACGGGAGTATATAATATCTCACGCAACTTACCTTGAGACAGACGTTCAGGATAGAGACTGGGTGTCCTAAATAATCTGCTTAAGGGAGATGAGAGTATAAAATATCTCACACGACTTACTTTGAGGCAGACGTTCAGGAGAGCGGAGTAGGTATGCGCCCCACACTGGATGCCCCTATATCTCATCTCTGCTACAAACTCCATTGCCCGCCAGAGCTGCTGGTGCGAGCACTGGGAGATGGCTGTGGTGTAGGTGTAGAGGTCGCAGAGGTGGGCGAGTCCATGCGTCTGGGGGAGGCTGCGCAACCAGTCGAAGATTTCTACTGAGCGGTTAACTAGACCCTGCTTGGCAAGAGCTTTGAGGAGGGCGGCGGTGGCTGAGGAGTCTAGATACTCCAGGCCATTCTCCGCTGCCCGAATGGCGGACACGTGAGGTGGGACCTGCTGAATGATGCTAAGTAGGTCCTCCACCTGCATGGGAGGGTGCACATGGTGTGTGTGTGTGGGGGGGGGGGGGGGGGGGGGGGGGGGGTTCTTGGGTGGATGGGTGGCTGTTCTCTGCTGCCCGAATGGCAGACTCGTGAGGTGGGACCTGCTGGATGATGCTTAATGGATCTTCCACCTGCATGGGAGGGTGCATGTGGTGTGTGTGAGAGTGTGTTTGAGTGTGTTATTGGGTGGGTGGTCAATGCCTCAATGGCAGACTCGTGCGGTGGGACCTGCTGGATGATGCTCAGTAGGTCTTCCACCTGCATGGGAGGGTGCACGTGGTGTGTGTGTGTGTGTTTCACGGGGACCGACAGGGAATGGTGGGATGAATGCCAAGTGGCCCTAAAAATGCAGCCTGGAATGCTGGGGGGGGGGGGGGGGGGGGGGGAGCTGCCTCAACGGCAGACTCGTGTGGTAGTAGCTGCTGGATGAAGTGCAGCAGGTCTTTCAAGTGCAGGGGGAGTGGGTGCACGTGGTGTGCGTGCTTATTTGGGGGGATGCGTGTGTGTTTGGGTGGGTGGGTGTTGTTGGGTGGGTGGGTGGGTGGGTGGGTGGGTGGGTGAGTGTGTTTGGGTGAGTGCGTGGGTGCGTGCTGCCCGAAGGGCCGACTCGTGAGGTGGGACCTGCTGAATAATGCTCAGAGGGTCCTCCACCTGGATGGGAGAGGGTGCACGTGGGGTGTGTGCGCATGTTTGGTGTGGGGTGTGTGAGTGTATTATCGTGTGTGGGGGGGTGCGTTATTGTGTGTGTGTGTGTTTGTGTGTGTTCCTGGGTGGGTGGGATGGTGGGTGCGCGCTGCCTGAATGGCAGACTCGTGAGGGGGGAGCTGCTAGATAACGCTCAGTAGGTTTTCCACATGCATGGGAGGGTGCACGTGGTGTGTGTGTTTCGTGTGTGTGTGTGTGTGTGTGTGTGTTTGATGGGGACCGGCAGAGAATGGAGGGATGAATGTCGAGTGGCCCTAAGCATGCAGCCTGGAATGCTTCGATCGACAAGACGTGGCATGTGTGTGTGTGTGTGTGTGTGTGTGTGTGTGTGTGTGCGTTGATTGGGTTGGGTTGGGTGTGTGTGGTGTGGGTGGGTGGGTGGGTGGGTGGGGGGGTGGGTGGGGGGGGGGCGTTAGTTTGCTCTGGTAGCAATGGTGCGGTAGCATTTCGTGAGCTTTAGAGGGTTGCGATGTTCAACGAGGTGAAGGATGGCGTAATCGGAAAACTGCAGGACGTGCGTTACATTACGCTGAGCGTGAACCAGTAGTGTTACGAAATGCTGAGATGCAAAAATGCTGAGATGCAAATCGCCGTGTCCGCCAAGAGCGATATAAGGCAGGTTCCAATGGAATCAGTACGGGCTTCGTAAAGGATTTGATATCATATCATGGGGTGTCGCAGGGTATCCCCGTGCGATATTTAGTTATTAGATGCTGCCTGGTGTTCCCTTCAACACAATATGCGCACCGTGGTTTCAGACTGAAGAAGCCGACCATCCTCGCCCAAGGGGTGGCCTCGGTTCACCTTGATAACCTCTTGCCAGCGACGTCTGTAGCCCACTCGGCCTCTGGACCCAGAAGCGGAGTTGGAAGGGTTGCTCCCACTCCCACTGGTAGAGTAGTTCATGATACACGGAGGGCCGAGATTTGGATCGCTCATTGCAGATCTCCCCTTGGAAGCGGCATGGGAATTCCAGAAGTTTGATTCGTGCCGTCCTTCGAAAGAGTTCTCAGAAGAATAGGCTCCAAGGCTACGGCCGAATCCTTCCGATCGATGTTCCTCTGAAGACTCTGCAGCCACATGCCCTGGATTTTGGGTGGCCAAACTGCTGTTGGACAGTGATAGAGTCTTGGGAAGTGTCGCATCTTCCGTCTTCCCATATTCGTGTTTGGCCCCATCATGACTTCGCGAGTTAAGCGCCGACGTGGGTCGGGAAAAGGGTTGGCCCACAGGCCTTGAAAAAGGGGTAGTGATTGTAGAATTTTCCGAGGGTGCCCACTCCTGGAAAGAAAGATGCTTTAGCTGGGAGAGTAGGCCCATTAGCGCTGGGGTGACATCGCCCGGCAATGGTGAGCCTCTGGCTATGGGCGGGGAAGGGCTGGGGAGGGGGGGAGGGAGCAGGCTGGCCAGGGGATTCAATGTTTGCAAGGATCGAGGATCGGCACTGTTGGCGGGGAAGGAACCAGGCAAACGCGGCGCGTACGGCTGGTGCAAGTCCATGACGCGCGTGGAGCAGGACTGCCGAAGTCAATGGTGAATGTGGACAAAACTTAGCAAAGTTGAGGTATTTCTATCCTATGACTGTGGAGAAAACCCTGGAGTCAGACAGGTCATCACTTTACCCACGATCTCGGTGTTGTCCTCCGCGGAGGCCTCATCTTACGCGTATATGGTAGGTCATCGTTAACGACCGGGGCTACGCTGATAACGACTTTGCCTTGAACCCGACCTTCAATGACGTCATCACAATATCTCGTTCTGCCATCCCAATATCTCGTTCCGTTGTCCCAATATCCCGTCCCTGGGGTTATCTTCTAGTATGTGGATTTCAATCAGCTGAGGCTTAGTGTTCTATATCGAAGGTAGTCTATATCACTATATGCTTTAGTGTTGTATCAGCTGAGGTCTGGTAGGTGGATTCCTCGGTCAGCGGGGGTATCTATGCGGGTACGATACAAGACAGTCGAATCTGACCGCATCGAACCTTGAATGACCCCAGCTAATATTCCATGCGCCAGTCAGGCATACAAGCCAGGGTCGGACCTTCACTTGGGCCTTGGGCGAACTCCGTCGACGCTCAATTGCGCAAATTATTCTGAAGCCGGTGGGGTTGGTGCTATCTATTCGCCTACTGGTCATACTAGGGCTGCCTCGCTATTAAGGCAGCGATATGGGAGTTACTAGGACAGCTGCTCGGAAGCGAATTCAGGCAGGGAGTCAGTTTAGAATGAGCATGCGAGTTACAAGTGCTTGTCCCATAGTCAAATAAGCTTGCTATTTTTCAGCTACCTTTCGGTTATCATCCATTAAGAAGAGTTTCGCCAGGGGACGGATAGCTGGACGCAGGGCACAAGTTTCCGACCATACCAAGGAGTTTAGGGACCGGTTTGCGGACAGTTTGTTGTACAGTTTTAAGCGCAATTGAAAGCAGGGGGGGGGCTGATTGTAAGTCAAAGGAATTCGCCTTAGTCCCAAGGCCCGACACTGGCTTCGATGCCTGGCTGGCGCATGAAATATTAGCTAGGATTCGATGCGGTCAGGTTTAGCTGTCTCGTACCCTACCTTATATATACGCGGAGTAGATCCTGAACCAATCCAAGACCAATTACTAAAATAGAGGGTTCCCGGGGGGCACTTATGGTCGGTCCTAGAGCGTGGTTAGACGTCAGTCAGTGCTCTACCTCGCGTAAGATTCTTCATTAGGTGTGATATTAAACCCTCGCTTCAAATGTTTCATCCATGGCGCGAGTTGTATCGAGGGATAACGAAGAGAAGTCGACGAACTTGAGCGCACCAAGGCTGTACATCTAACGGTTGGTGGATAACTTGAGAAGGCGTAAGCGGAAGTCGTTGGAGAACTTCAACTCGGACTAAGAACTCCCACTACTTACCACTAAAACCTGAAGGAGCGCTAGCTGTACATATCGTTGCGTTGTTGTGAATGAAGATCTTCACGAAGAACATGCACCGTAGACTGAGACTTTGTGAACTGTTTCGTCGTGTCAAGTTAATCGGACGTTTTCCGTCGGATGTTTTGAAAACCCTACCCTGTGCAGCGTGGCGTTGACCTCACCCATATCTGATGCGTCAAGCCTGTCAGTCTCCTCGGAGCTGTTGTAGCAAAAGAATGACAGCTACTCGTCGAGACTCTTGGTGTAGTGCTGTAAGTTAGTGATTGAGCCAACACTACACTTTTCCCCCTACTTACTTGCGATTTACCTTGCTCAAGAAACTCGACCTGCTCTTGTCTCCTAATCGTCAACGTCGTTAGGCTATCATTCTTCGCTAGCTTTCCTTCACTAGAATGGGGGAGAGGGGGGGGGGGGGGGGGGGGGGGGGGGGGGGGGGGGGCGCATGGATGTTGAACTGCGAAGATTGCAGAACCAGGTCTTGCAAATCCCACATTCCGAAATCGGCCCAAGACAATATCCGAACACAAACTTGACTATTACCCAAACCAGCGGCCTGCCTTGCAAGCCACTAGGCGGACGTACTGACCGCGTCGCGATTGATGAGAGCTTTGTTCGCGAGTACATCGGATCCAATTGGAGGACGCGAATGAAAGGAAAATATGTTCAAGAAAACAGCCAGCGATGTAGCAGCAGCTCTCACCGAGGTGTGTGGCCTGCCAGGTAGGACTGGGCTAGTTTAGCTTTTGCTCATGGCTTAACTTAACTTCCATGCATTGGGGTGTGTATGTGTGTGTGTGTGCATGTTTCTGTGTGTATGTTTGTGTGCAATTTCATGGGTATACATGGCAATTTAATGCTGTAACCATGCAAATGTATGTATGACAATGCTGTAAGTGTCTGTGTTTGTGACGCCTCCGAGGCCTTCGTGGCTTCCATGCTCTGTTTGCTGTGTTGTGTGTGTGTATGCGTGCAAGTTCGGTTAGTGTGCATGCCTGGATGCCATTGTATGCACATGAACTACATTGTGGATCCAATCAATTCAGTATATATGCTAATTATTTGCTTACATTGCAGACCACTTCGTGATGTGCTGGCCGGGGATATGATGCTACTACACCACACACGCTGTTCCGTACATCATGTTACCGCATAGGTTTGACTTAATTAACAATTACTCTCTTAATGCAGGTTAGTGGCACCCATTGAGGACTACACACATTTGTTCTTGTGCGCCTTTCGGGTATCGGTGAAAAGTAAGTTTAGCACGGAAACCTCTATCTCGCCCAAGATGTTGTTAATTTCAAGCTGCATAGTTGATCACAAACTTGCAACTTGGTTGAACACCACACTTCATGTTCTTTCATTAAGAATTTGCTATCTGTATGTCGCAGGGAGAAAGCTGTTTGGATGTGTGCTAACAAGTGGCGCTCGCAATACGCAGGATTGGGTCTGCGGGAGTTCTGCAGATGTGACAACGCCAAAAAGGCGGCTTTGGAGTACATGTTCTCATCATACCTAGTAAGAATGGAATGGGTGGCAAGTCATTAATTTATCAGTCCCATGATTTCCAACCATCCTTACCACTTGCCCGCCACATGGCCTAACAATAGTTTTCCCACTCTGTGGATGGGCCACCCCCTTCACCCCACATTGAGCCCGACCAATTACCCACACCGGTGTACTGGGTAGGACCCATCAGACGCATGGTTGGGGGAGATGTGACTTTCAGTGCCATTAAAACATTTGCAAATATCTTCCAATCAATACCACTTTCATCCACATCAGTTCAAAATAGTTTTCCCACTCTGTGAATGCCAACCCCCTCAACCCCCCCCTCGTGCCCTCATTCGCACAAACCGTGCGTACTAAGGACCTGGATAGGACCCATCAGACTCATTTTGGGGGGATGGGACTTTCAGTGCCATTAAACATTTGCAAATATCTTCCAATCAATACCACTTTCATCCACATCGGTTCAAAATAGTTTTCCCACTCTGTGAATGCCAACCCCCTCAACCCCCCCCTCGTGCCCGCTTCGCACAAACTGTGCGTACTCAGGACCTGGATAGGACCCATCAGACTCATTTTGGGGGATGGGACTTTCAGTGCCATTAAACATTTGCAAATATCTTCCAATCAATACCACTTTCATCCACATCGGTTCAAAATAGTTTTCCCACTCTGTGAATGCCAACCCCCTCAACCCCCCCCCTCGTGCCCGCTTTCACACAAACCGTGCGTACTAAGGACCTGGATAGGACCCATCAGACTCATTTTGGGGGGATGGGACTTTCAGTGCCATTAAACATTTGCAAATATCTTCCAATCAATACCACTTTCATCCACATCGGTTCAAAATACTTTTCCCACTCTGTGAATGCCAACCCCCTCAACCCCCCCCTCGTGCCCGCTTTCGCACAAACTGTGCGTACTCAGGACCTGGATAGGACCCATCAGACTCATTTTGGGGGGATGGGACTTTCAGTGCCATTAAACATTTGCAAATATCTTCCAATCAATACCACTTTCATCCACATCGGTTCAAAATAGTTTTCCCACTCTGTGAATGCCAACCCCCTCAACCCCCCCCTCGTGCCCGCTTTCACACAAACCGTGCGTACTCAGGACCTGGATAGGACCCATCAAACTCATTTTGGGGGGATGGGACTTTCAGTGCCATTAAGCATTTGCAAATATCTTCCAATCAATACCACTTTCATCCACATCGGTTCAAAATACTTTTCCCACTCTGTGAATGCCAACCCCCTCAACCCCCCCCTTGTGCCCGCTTTCACACAAACCGTGCGTACTCAGGACCTGGATAGGACCCATCAGACTCATTTTGGGGGGATGGGACTTTCAGTGCCATTAAACATTTGCAAATATCTTCCAATCAATACCACTTTCATTCACATCGGTTCAAAATACTTTTCCCACTCTGTGAATGCCAACCCCCTCAACCCCCCCCCCTCGTGCCCGCTTTCGCACAAACCGTGCGTACTCAGGACCTGGATAGGACCCATCAGACTCATTTTGGGGGTATGGGACTTTCAGTGCCATTAAACATTTGCAAATATCTTCCAATCAATACCACTTTCATTCACATCGGTTCAAAATACTTTTCCCACTCTGTGAATGCCAACCCCCTCAACCCCCCCCTCGTGCCCGCTTTCGCACAAACCGTGCGTACTCAGGACCTGGATAGGACCCATCAGACTCATTTTGGGGGGATGGGACTTTCAGTGCCATTAAACATTTGCAAATATCTTCCAATCAATACCACTTTCATCCACATCGGTTCAAAATAGTTTTCCCACTCTGTGAATGCCAACCCCCTCAACCCCCCCCTCGTGCCCGCTTTCACACAAACCGTGCGTACTCAGGACCTGGATAGGACCCATCAGACTCATTTTGGGGGGATGGGACTTTCAGTGCCATTAAACATTTGCAAATATCTTCCAATCAATACCACTTTCATCCACATCGGTTCAAAATACTTTTCCCACTCTGTGAATGCCAACCCCCTCAACCCCCCCCTCGTGCCCGCTTTCACACAAACCGTGCGTACTCAGGACCTGGATAGGACCCATCAGACTCATTTTGGGGGGATGGGACTTTCAGTGCCATTAAACATTTGCAAATATCTTCCAATCAATACCACTTTCATTCACATCGGTTCAAAATACTTTTCCCACTCTGTGAATGCCAACCCCCTCAACCCCCCCCCCTCGTGCCCGCTTTCGCACAAACCGTGCGTACTCAGGACCTGGATAGGACCCATCAGACTCATTTTGGGGGGATGGGACTTTCAGTGCCATTAAACATTTGCAAATATCTTCCAATCAATACCACTTTCATCACATCGGTTCAAAATACTTTTCCCACTCTGTGAATGCCAACCCCCTCAACCCCCCCCTCGTGCCCGCTTTCGCACAAACCGTGCGTACTCAGGACCTGGATAGGACCCATCAGACTCATTTTGGGGGGATGGGACTTTCAGTGCCATTAAACATTTGCAAATATCTTCCAATCAATACCACTTTCATCCACATCGGTTCAAAATAGTTTTCCCACTCTGTGAATGCCAACCCCCTCAACCCCCCCCCCTCGTGCCCGCTTTCGCACAAACCGTGCGTACTCAGGACCTGGATAGGACCCATCAGACTCATTTTGGGGGGATGGGACTTTCAGTGCCATTAAACATTTGC
Source organism: Chlamydomonas sp. ICE-L (assembly GCA_013435795.1). Lineage (NCBI taxonomy): Eukaryota > Viridiplantae > Chlorophyta > Chlorophyceae > Chlamydomonadales > Chlamydomonadaceae > Chlamydomonas > Chlamydomonas sp. ICE-L. The sequence goes on from JACBWV010000234.1 coordinate 2,569,814, forward strand.
AAATATCTTCCAATCAATACCACTTTCATCCACATCGGTTCAAAATAGTTTTCCCACTCTGTGAATGCCAACCCCCTCAACCCCCCCCCTCGTGCCCGCTTTCGCACAAACCGTGCGTACTCAGGACCTGGATAGGACCCATCAGACTCATTTTGGGGGGATGGGACTTTCAGTGCCATTAAACATTTGCAAATATCTTCCAATCAATACCACTTTCATCCACATCGGTTCAAATAGTTTTCCCACTCTGTGAATGCCAACCCCCTCAACCCCCCCCCTCGTGCCCGCTTTCGCACAAACCGTGCGTACTCAGGACCTGGATAGGACCCATCAGACTCATTTTGGGGGATGGGACTTTCAGTGCCATTAAACATTTGCAAATATCTTCCAATCAATACCACTTTCATCCACATCGGTTCAAAATAGTTTTCCCACTCTGTGAATGCCAACCCCCTCAACCCCCCCCTCGTGCCCGCTTTCGCACAAACCGTGCGTACTCAGGACCTGGATAGGACCCATCAGACTCATTTTGGGGGGATGGGACTTTCAGTGCCATTAAACATTTGCAAATATCTTCCAATCAATACCACTTTCATCCACATCGGTTCAAAATAGTTTTCCCACTCTGTGAATGCCAACCCCCTCAACCCCCCCCTCGTGCCCGCTTTCGCACAAACCGTGCGTACTCAGGACCTGGATAGGACCCATCAGACTCATTTTGGGGGGATGGGACTTTCAGTGCCATTAAACATTTGCAAATATCTTCCAATCAATACCACTTTCATCCACATCGGTTCAAAATAGTTTTCCCACTCTGTGAATGCCAACCCCCTCAACCCCCCCCTCGTGCCCGCTTTCGCACAAACCGTGCGTACTCAGGACCTGGATAGGACCCATCAGACTCATTTTGGGGGGATGGGACTTTCAGTGCCATTAAACATTTGCAAATATCTTCCAATCAATACCACTTTCATCCACATCGGTTCATAATAGTTTTCCCACTCTGTGAATGCCAACCCCCTCAACCCCCCCCTCGTGCCCTCTTCGCACAAACCGTGCCGTACTCAGGACCTGGATAGGACCCATCAGACTCATTTTGGGGGGATGGGACTTTCAGTGCCATTAAACATTTGCAAATATCTTCCAATCAATACCACTTTCATCCACATCGGTTCAAAATAGTTTTCCCACTCTGTGAATGCCAACCCCCTCAACCCCCCCCCTCGTGCCCGCTTTCACACAAACGTGCGTACTAAGGACCTGGATAGGACCCATCAGACTCATTTTGGGGGGATGGGACTTTCAGTGCCATTAAACATTTGCAAATATCTTCCAATCAATACCACTTTCATCCACATCGGTTCAAAATAGTTTTCCCACTCTGTGAATGCCAACCCCCTCAACCCCCCCCTCATGCCCGCTTTCGCACAAACCGTGCGTACTCAGGACCTGGATAGGACCCATCAGACTCATTTTGGGGGGATGGGACTTTCAGTGCATTAAACATTTGCAAATATCTTCCAATCAATACCACTTTCATCCACATCGGTTCAAAATACTTTTCCACTCTGTGAATGCCAACCCCCTCAACCCCCCCCTCGTGCCCGCTTTCGCACAAACCATGCGTACTCAGGACCTGGATAGGACCCATCAGACTCATTTTGGGGGGATGGGACTTTCAGTGCCATTAAATATTTGCAAATATCTTCCAATCAATACCACTTTCATCCACATCGGTTCAAAATAGTTTTCCCACTCTGTGAATGCCAACCCCCTCAACCCCTCCCCTCGTGCCCGCTTTCACACAAACCGTGCGTACTAAGGACCTGGATAGGACCCATTAGACTCATTTTAGGGGGATGGGACTTTCAGTGCCATTAAACATTTGCAAATATCTTCCAATCAATACCACTTTCATCCACATCGGTTCAAAATAGTTTTCCCACTCTGTGAATGCCAACCCCTTCAACCCCCCCCCCTCGTGCCCGCTTTCGCACAAACCGTGCGTACTAAGGACCTGGATAGGACCCATCAGACTCATTTTGGGGGATGGGACTTTCAGTGCCTAAACATTTGCAAATATCTTCCAATCAATACCACTTTCATCCACATCGGTTCAAAATAGTTTTCCCACTCTGTGAATGCCAACCCCCTCAACCCCCCCCCCTCGTGCCCGCTTTCACACAAAACGTGCGTACTAAGGACCTGGATAGGACCCATCAGACTCATTTTGGGGGGATGGGACTTTCAGTGCCATCCCCCCAAAATGGGATGGCACTGAAACATTTGCAAATATCTTCCAATCAATACCACTTTCATCCACATCGGTTCAAAATAGTTTTCCCACTCTGTGAATGCCAACCCCCTCAACCCCCCCCTCATGCCCGCTTTCGCACAAACCGTGCGTACTCAGGACCTGGATAGGACCCATCAGACTCATTTTGGGGGGATGGGACTTTCAGTGCCATTAAACATTTGCAAATATCTTCCAATCAATACCACTTTCATCCACATCGGTTCAAAATAGTTTTCCCACTCTGTGAATGCCAACCCCCTTAACCCCCCCCTCGTGCCCGCTTTCGCACAAACCATGCGTACTCAGGACCTGGATAGGACCCATCAGACTCATTTTGGGGGATGGGACTTTCAGTGCCATTAAATATTTGCAAATATCTTCCAATCAATACCACTTTCATCCACATCGGTTCAAAATAGTTTTCCCACTCTGTGAATGCCAACCCCCTCAACCCTCCCCTCGTGCCCGCTTTCACACAAACCGTGCGTACTAAGGACCTGGATAGGACCCATTAGACTCATTTTGGGGGATGGGACTTTCAGTGCCATTAAACATTTGCAAATATTTTCCAATCAATACCACTTTCATCCACATCGGTTCAAATAGTTTTCCCACTCTGTGAATGCCAACCCCCTCAACCCCCCCCCCTCGTGCCCGCTTTCGCACAAACCGTGCGTACTAAGGACCTGGATAGGACCCATCAGACTCATTTTGGGGGGATGGGACTTTCAGTGCCATTAAACATTTGCAAATATCTTCCAATCAATACCACTTTCATCCACATCGGTTCAAAATAGTTTTCCCACTCTGTGAATGCCAACCCCCTCAACCCCCCCCCTCGTGCCCGCTTTCACACAAAACGTGCGTACTAAGGACCTGGATAGGACCCATCAGACTCATTTTGGGGGGATGGGACTTTCAGTGCCATTAACATTTGCAAATATCTTCCAATACATACCACTTTCATCCACATCGGTTCAAAATACTTTTCCCACTCTGTGAATGCCAACCCCCTCAACCCCCCCCTCGTGCCCGCTTTCGCACAAACCGTGCGTACTCAGGACCTGGATAGGACCCATCAGACTCATTTTGGGGGGATGGGACTTTCAGTGCCATTAAGCATTTGCAAATATCTTCCAATCAATACCACTTTCATCCACATCGGTTCAAAATAGTTTTCCCACTCTGTGAATGCCAACCCCCTCAACCCCCCCCTCGTGCCCGCTTTCGCACAAACCATGCGTACTCAGGACCTGGATAGGACCCATCAGACTCATTTTGGGGGGATGGGACTTTCAGTGCCATTAAATATTTGCAAATATCTTCCAATCAATACCACTTTCATCCACATCGGTTCAAAATAGTTTTCCCACTCTGTGAATGCCAACCCCCTCAACCCTCCCCTCGTGCCCGCTTTCACACAAACCGTGCGTACTAAGGACCTGGATAGGACCCATTAGACTCATTTTGGGGGGATGGGACTTTCAGTGCCATTAAACATTTGCAAATATTTTCCAATCAATACCACTTTCATCCACATCGGTTCAAAATAGTTTTCCCACTCTGTGAATGCCAACCCCCTCAACCCCCCCCCCTCGTGCCCGCTTTCGCACAAACCGTGCGTACTAAGGACCTGGATAGGACCCATCAGACTCATTTTGGGGGGATGGGACTTTCAGTGCCATTAAACATTTGCAAATATCTTCCAATCAATACCACTTTCATCCACATCGGTTCAAAATAGTTTTCCCACTCTGTGAATGCCAACCCCCTCAACCCCCCCCCTCGTGCCCGCTTTCACACAAAACGTGCGTACTAAGGACCTGGATAGGACCCATCAGACTCATTTTGGGGGGATGGGACTTTCAGTGCCATTAAACATTTGCAAATATCTTCCAATACATACCACTTTCATCCACATCGGTTCAAAATACTTTTCCCACTCTGTGAATGCCAACCCCCTCAACCCCCCCCTCGTGCCCGCTTTCGCACAAACCGTGCGTACTCAGGACCTGGATAGGACCCATCAGACTCATTTTGGGGGGATGGGACTTTCAGTGCCATTAAGCATTTGCAAATATCTTCCAATCAATACCACTTTCATCCACATCGGTTCAAAATAGTTTTCCCACTCTGTGAATGCCAACCCCCTCACCCCCCCCCCCTCATGCCCGCTTTCACACAAACCGTGCGTACTAAGGACCTGGATAGGACCCATCAGACTCATTTTGGGGGGATGGGACTTTCAGTGCCATTAAATATTTGCAAATATCTTCCAATCAATACCACTTTCATCCACATCGGTTCAAAATAGTTTTCCCACTCTGTGAATGCCAACCCCCTCAACCCCCCCCTCGTGCCCCCGCTTTCGCACAAACCGTGCGTGTACTCAGGACCTGGATAGGACCCATCAAACTCATTTTGGGGGGATGGGACTTTCAGTGCCATTAAACATTTGCAAATATCTTCCAATCAATACCACTTTCATCCACATCGGTTCAAAATAGTTTTCCCACTCTGTTTATGCCAACCCCCTCAACCCCCCCCTTGTGCCCGCTTTCGCACAAACCGTGCGTACTAAGGACCTTTACAAGAGCCATCAAACTCATTTTGGGGGGATGGGACTTTCAGTGCCATTAAACATTTGCAAATATCTTCTCATCAATACCACTTTCATCCTCATTGGTCGAAAACAGTTTTCCAGCTCTGTGTATTCCAACCCCCCCCTTGTGCCTGCATTCATGCCCGCATTCGCACAAACCATGCATACTAAGGATCTGGGTAGGACTCATCTGACTCATTTTGGGGAGTGGGACTTTCAGTGCCATTCAAGATTTGCAAATACCCACCCATCCGTACAACTTTCAACCACATTGGCCGAATTTGGTTTCCAGCTCAGTGAATGCCGACCCCCTCAACCCCCCCCCCCTCGTGCCTATTCGCACAAACTGTGCGTAATGAGGACCTGGGTAGGACCCATCAGATTCATTTTTGGGGGATGGGACTTTCAGTGCCATTAAACATTTGCAAATACTCACTCACCCATACCACTTTCATCCACATCGGTCAAAAAAAGTGTTCCCACTGTGAATGCCAACCTCCTTAACCCTCGTGCCCGCAATCGCACACACCGTGCGTACTAAGGATCTGGGTAGGACTCATCGGAGCCATTTTGGGGGTATGGGACTTTCAGTGCCATTTAAGATTTGCAAATACCCACTCATCCATACAACTGTCATCCACATTGGTCAAAAATAATGTGCGACATAATTACATTACATTGTCATATGCAGGCCAGTGTTGATCCAGGACAAGCCGACTTCACAACTTCCGGGGGGGGCTCCCAACCATCCTTACCTAATCAACATAATGCAGATAAATGTATATGAATGTTATCACGTTGTCACTAATTGATTAAAGTGATTGTGGCTACAGTATCCTTTGTTTCAAAAATTAAAAGTAGATATAGCTTATATCTAGGGATCAGATGTTAGGGCTAACTGCGGGAAAATCAATTAGCCCTAATAGTGAAAGTAGCTCAATTAGCCTGACTAGGGCTAAACTAAACCCTAGTAAAACTAGACATACCTTATATCAATAGAGTAACAATGCATTAGTCTAAACAAGGAGGAGGTATTGCCAAGCTTCTATAATATGTTTTTTGTTATATATGAAACAGTTTGTTACCCAAGCTACATTTGACAGCCTCTACTATTGCCATGCCATGTACATGTGTAGGCCAAAGACTTTCCAACAGATGTTGGCTCTTGCGCGGCATGAAGCACAATACCAAGAGAGCCTGGCAGACTGGGATCGCATGAACGCTGAAGGTATTGACATTCAAGTAAGATCCATTCAAGAGCGCTTGTCCCTTGGGGCCCTCCTACATCAGGAGAATTTGGACATGGGGCAACAGTATGTACACAATTTTGGTGTTGCTGCGCACAGCGAGGGGGCAGGTACACAAGCTGGTGGCTCAGTGGACATGCCACAACCAGGACATGCAGCAGGCAGAACTTCCATGTATGCAAAAAGTGTGACTGGAGACTCTGTCGTATGTGGCATCCTAACATGCCATTCGAAGCTGGGTAAGGTAGTGCACTGCGGTTATTGTTCTGTTCACTGCCCACATAAAGTTTGTTGCACATCTAAGGGTCGCAACAATGCAGCCAAGCCGCTACGATCTAAGCCTGCGCCCGAGCCTAAGCCCCCGTCATCTAATCCCAAGCATCAGCCAAAGTCTCAGCCTGAGAAACAACTTCTACCTTTGCCCCAGGCCCAGCTTCAGGCTCTGTCCTGGCCACAGCCTCCTTAGCTCCAGGCTATGCCTCAGCAGGCTCTGTCTAGGTCACAGCCTCATCAGCTCCAGACTATGCCTCAACAGGCTCAGCTCCAGGCTCTGTCCGGGTCACAGCCTCATCAGCTCCAGGCTATGCCTCATCAGGCTCAGCTCCTGGCTATGTTTAATCAGGCTCAGCTTCAGACACAGTCATGGTCACATCCTCAGGCTATGTCTCATCCAGAGCACCAGGCTCAGTCCCCGTCACATCCTCGTCCCAGTCCATGAATGATTAATTCTAGGGTATTCCTCAGCCTTAGCTTATCTAGCTGTTGTCGCAGCCTCAACCCTCCAATAAGCAGAATTTTGAGGGTCCACTGCATCTCAGAGGGTCTTGGTGCGTCGCTCATGCAGATTTCCAGGGGTCTGTTGCGACTGAGACGCAGATTTCGAAACCAGTTTAGGATTGGTTTAGGCTGAGTTTAGATAGGGAATTCAAATGCAGCTGAAAGCTTGGGGCTTGCCCTAGTGGCTGGCTCATGAGCTGACAGGAAGCTGCCAGGAGATGAAAAAAAACTCTGTTACTTTCATAAGGTTTCCTATTATTAGCAGGCTGAATTTGCGTCACAGCCTTGTGAGCATTAGGCTATGTCTCATCCAGAGCACTAGGCTCAGTCCCACAATGTATAGTTATGCCCAGGCCCATAATCACGAAGTCGAATTTTCTTACAGGGCTCCAACCAGCGACTAGGCCGCTCTCCGTCTTCAGCAGTAAAATCATTAGTCGTTGAGGACAGAGTGTAATCATATATGCCTGGGCAATGTAGAGTTATGCCTACGCCGACAATCATGATCTTCAACTTTGTTACATGGCTACAGCAACCGATTTGGCCGCTCGTTGTCTTTGGCAGTACAACAATTATGATTTTAGTACGGAATGTAATCGTGTGTACCGTATGTGGTGAATGTATAGTTATGCCCAGGCCCACAATCACGAAGCCGAACTTTGTTACATGGTTCCAGCCAGCGAATTGGCTGCGCTCCGTCTTCGGCAGTAAAACAAATATTATTTGACTACAGAATGTAATCATGTGTACCGTATCTGAACAATGTATATAGTCAATGTATAGTTATGCCCAGGCCCACAATAACGAAGTCGAACTTTCTAACATGGCTCCAGCCAGCGATTCGGCTGCTCTCCGTCTTCGGCAGTAGAACATAATGTAATCATGTCATCATGTGTACCGTACCTGGACAATGTAAAGTTATGCCTATGCCGACAACTTTGTTACATGGCTACAGCCAGCGATTCAAATTTGTTACACGGCTACAGCCAGCGACTCAGCTGCTTGCCATCTTAGGCAGTAAAACAAACAATGTGACCGGGACTGAGCCTGGTGCTCTGGATGAGACATAGCCTGATCCTCATGGGGCTGAGAAATAGCCTGATGCTCGAACGCAAGTAAGCCCGCTAAAAATATAAAATAATATCAAAGTATCAGAGCTCAATTTGTAGCCTACTCATGGCAGATTCCCGCCAGCTCCATGAGCCAGCTACTAGGGCCAGCTCTCCCATTCAGCCATATCCCCAAGGACACCCAAGAATGCACATGGGGATGGGGAACCGCAACGACATGACTGCAGGAGTCAGCATCAGCAGGAGTCCACATTTCCATATTTGGAGGAGGAGCACCGGGGCAGTGATGGCAGTGGTGGTGGCGTTTATATGTTAGGTAGATTGGTTGAGGGGCGAGCCCATCCTCTATACTCCACAGGTTGGTACCAGGGTTTAGGATTCAGGCTTTCTACTCCGCAGGTTGGTATCCAATCCATTCTTCCCCTTATCTCCCATCGCCATCGCACCCCTCCACACCCCTCCTCTTGCCACTTCGCACCCCTCCCCACCCTTCACCCCGCTTTATCCCCCACTCACTCACTCACTCACACCCTTCCTCTTTCCTCCCATTGCCATCGCACCCCTCCCTCACCACACTCAATCCCTCCTTTATTCACTCACTCATTCACTCACTCACTCACTCACTCTCACTCACTCAGACCCTTCCCTCAATCCCTCCCTCCCTCCCTCACTCGCACCTTTCCCCTTTCCTCCTATCGCCATCGCAACCCTCCCACCCCGCTCAATCCCTCCCTCCCTCACCCGGACCTTTCCCTCAATCCCTCCCTCTCTCACATGCACACAAGCGCTGCCAGCAGACAGACACAAGCTGCCCCCTCCCTCACCCGTTCCCTCCCTCCCTCACATGCACACAAGCGCTGCCAGCAGACAGACAAATGCCGCCCCCTGCCTCACCCCACTCAATCCCTCCCTCCCTCACCTGGGCCCCTCCCTCCCTCCCTCCCTCAGATGCCCACAAGCCCTGCCAGCAGACAGACACATGCCGCCCCCTCCCTCACCCCACTCAATCCATCCCTCCCTCACCCGAACCCTTCCTCCCTCCTTCCCTCACACAAAACCTACCCTCCCTCCCTCCCTCCCTCACATGCACACAAGCGCTGCCAGCAGACAGACACATGTCGCCCCCTCCCTCAACCCGCTTGATCCCTCCCTCCCTCCCTCCCTCCCTCACATGCACACAAGCGCTGCCAGCAGACAGTCACATGCCGCTCCCTCCCTCACCCCGCTCAATCCCTCCCTCCCCCCCTCACATGCACACGAGCACTGCCAGCAGACAGACACATGCCGCTCCCTCCCTCACCCCGCTCAATCCCTTCCTCCCTTCCTCACACACACACAAGCGCTGCCAGCAGACAGACACATGCTGCCCCCTCCCTCTCCCTGCTCAATCCCTCCCTCCCTCACATGCACACAAGCGCTGCCAGCAAACAGTCACGACTAGCCCCCTCCCTCACCCCGCTCAATCCCTCCCCCCCTCACATGCACACAAGCACTGCCAGCAGACAGTCACATGCTGCCCCATGCCCCACTCCGCTCAATCCCTCCCTCACCTGGACGCTTCCCTCAATCCCTGTCTCCCTCCATCACATGCACACAAGCGTTGCCGGCAGGCAGACACAAGCCGCCCCCTCCCTCCCCTAACTCAATCCCTCCCTCCCTCCCTCACCCGGAACTTTTCCTCAATCCTTCCTCCCTCCCTCACATGCACACAAGCGCTGCCAGCAGACAGACATAGGGGGTCGCTTGCGTCTTTTCTGGGGGTACGGCATTATTAATTAAGTAAAACCTATGCAGTAACATGATGTACGGAACATCGTTTGTGGTGTAGTAGCATCATATCCCCGGCTAGCACATCACAAAGTGGTCTGCAATGTAAGCAAATGATTAGTGTATATCCTGAATTGATCGAATCCACAATGTAGTTCATGTGCATACAATGGCATCCAGGCATGCACACAAAACGAACTTGCACGCATACACACACACAACACAGCAAATAGTGCATGGAAGCCACGAAGGCCTTGGAGGCGTCACAAACACAGACACTTACAGCGTTGTCATACATACATTTGCATGGTTTGCAATGTAAGCAAATAATGAGTATATATCCTGAATTGATTGATCCGGTCCACAATGTAGTTCATGTGCATACACTGGCAGTCAGGCAAGCACACTTACGGAACTTGCACGCATACATACACACTCACCTCATCACATAGTTCATGGAAGCCAAGAAGGCCTCAAAGGCGTCACATACACAGATGCGTACAGCATTGTCGTACATGAACACACATACTTGCACACACACATACACATACCCAAATGCATGGAAGCTAAGTAGGCATGAGCAAAAGCTAGGATAGTCCAGTCTTACCTGGCAGACCACATGCATGGACGAGAGCTACTGCAGCATCACTGGCTGTTTTCTTGAACATAATTTTCTTTCCTCCACGACCTTCATTTGGATCCACGATGTACTCGCGAACGAAGCTCTCATCAATCGGAACGCGGCCATTCAGGCCGCCTACTGGCTTGCAAGACAGACCAATGGTTAAGCTAATAGTCAAGTTTGTATTCGGATATTGTCTAGGGCCCATTTCGGACTGGGGGATTCGCAGGACCTGGTTCTGCAATCGCCGCATATCAACATCCATGCGCCCCTCCCCCCCCCTCCCCCCCATTCTGGTGAAGGAAAGCTAACAAGAATGATAGCCTAATGGCGGTAACGATTAGGAGACAAGAGCAGATCGAGATTACTGAGCATGATAAATCGCGAGTGATTAAGACAGAAAATGTGTAGGGTCGGGTCGATCCCCTGGGCTAATCACTAACTTACAGCACTACACCAAGAGTCTCGACGAGTAGCTGTCATTCTTTTGCTACAACAGCTCCGAGGAGACTGACAGGCTTGACGCATCAGATATGGGTGAGGTCAACGCCACGCTGCACAGGGTAGGGTTTTCAAAACGTCCGACGGAAAACGTCCGATTAACTTGACACGACGAACTGTTTCGCCCCAACGATTTTGAAGTACCTTGAACACCAACAACGGCCCAAAAACTGGTTAAGAGCTGCAGACTTTCTTTACGCTACGGTTGGGCAAGTATTATTGGCCAAATAGCTACCACAGGATGTGGTCCTCAGGACCTCTGGCCTGGAACATGAGTGGTCACAAATCAACAAATCCTGCACGCGTAATTATCATCTATTAAATACGTAATATCATCTTGTAATATCGTCCACATATCATTTGACTGACCAGCATCCGACGAGCCAGTGTTCGGAACACAGGTTCGAATGTAGCTTCGGCGTTGCTCAACAACGGCAACTTCTGTCTATATAATATCTTGCGCGGCGGTGTCTTAAGCCTCTAGATCGCATCGGGAGCATGCATGGTCTAGTCTGCAGGGACGAGTAGGGATTCCCAGAGGACGCGGAAGGAGCGAGGGGTGCGTGCTTGGTAGCCTGGGTTGGTCAGTTGTTATTTCTCGAACATCGCCGGGCAAGATGCGTGTGACAACTGATGCAGCAAGGTTTTGAATTTGCTAGCACTTAAGTCGGGCAGCAGGCGGGTGTTGGCGGACTGGCCGAAAAAAGGTACTCGAACATTGTCGTGGCGCGAGGGGGGTGGGGGGTGGGGGGGGGGCGGAGTCGTCAAGTGGTATGGCGGGAGGGGGGCGGGGGAGGGGGGGGGCGGAGTCGTCAAGTGGTATTTTAAAAAGGGGGCCGGAAAGTCCGATTATGGTCAGTCAGATGGGTTAATAATTGTGCCTTGCTTTAGTGTCTCGATTTGCATATATTATTACAAGGCATGAACAAATCAGAAAATGGCAATTGAACAATTCTATACAACAGAACTTCAAAAACAATTATTTAGGTACCGGTATACGTTCATTATATGATTTAATAATATTGTAGAATTAAATGATCACCGGAGCACGAACTCAGGGCCCCCGTCGGGAAAACGATTGTTTGGGGTTCAGTTCAACAGTGCTTTTTCTTTCTGGGCCCTTAGGCTAATTTGCCCTACCCTTGGACTGTAAGAACATATACATATAGTCAAATCTAAAACAAGGTAGTACAGTCAAATCTAAGAAAGCAAGCTAGTGCTTAAGCAATCATCTCGTATTCAACAGTATGAAGGCAAATATATTTAAAATCATAAAAAGCATGGAATCATGCATTTACCGATATCCGTTTAGAATATGCATTAACTTGCGATCTTGTTATGCACCCCAATTGCATAGATCCCACTTTCCGAACTGAAAACAAATCCTGCCCTACTTCCACCTAGCACTTTCAACTAGAATAGTTACGGTACATGGCTCCAGCCATCATAGCAGTTCTGGGGAAGATTTGGATTGCCTGGTCGACAGGTCCTATTGGCGCTCGACTTTTGTATACCGTACCAAATGTACATTCAAGTCATGGGCTCAAAAGGGTGCTCCCTGGTCTCCATAAGTAGTATCGCTCTTGGAATTGGAAGATGGTGAGCATTGAGCAGCCTATAGTGAAGAAAAAGTCGTCAATTTAGTTCAGATGGGGGGAAATAGACTGGAAAACAGGTGTCATTTCAGTTCAGAGTGAAAAAAAGTTGACAATTCAGTTCAGATGGGGGGGGAACGGACTGGAAAAAACAGTTGTCAATTCAGTTGAGAGTGAAAAAACAGACTGGAAAGCAATTGTCGATTCAGTTCAGATGGGGGTGGGGGGGAAAGACTTGAAAACAGTTGTCAATTCAGTACAGGTGGGGGGAACAGTCTGAAAAATAGTTGTCAATTCAGTTCAGAGTGAAAAACAGAATGGAAAAACAGTTGCCAATTCAGTTCAGAAGGGGGAACGGAGGAGAGAGTATGGTTTTAATTACATGGCCTAAGGGGTGGGTCTCCCGACACAAACCGGCGACACCTAGGATTCAGTTTGAAGGGCGTTGCCACTTGCCACTCCTTCAAAAGCGTGGGCGCACATAGGGTAGACCCTCGACCAAACTAAGTTTCACCACTACCCCTACTGACCACGACAGATAAGCTATTAGACAAACTACGAGACAACTAAGTAAAACAAACTTTACAAACTGTTTAAAACTAACTACGTAAAACAAACTGTGCAAACAGTGTGAAACAGACTGAGCTGCTAAAGCCGTTCTCCGGTGCTTGACGATGGCCAGGGTTGTGTAGTAAGGACAGTACGCACCTAAAATCCGTACCGTACTCGTTTTCCTGAAAATTGAGTACGCGTACGGTCCGTACTCACGACACATACTTGCCTAGTCTGTTCCATGATACGAAGTGGCATAACTTTTTGCTGACTTCGAATTTCGACATGATCAGCATACCACTGAAAAGCCCTGAATGCCCTCTACATGTTTATTCCAAGAACCGGGGTCAAATTAGGAAAAACAAAAAGGTTTTCAGGTCAGGGAATGTTATGGTACTAAAAAGCGTACCGTACTCAAACCGTACTCACTTCTAAAACCCGTACCGTATCCGCACCGTATCCGTATCCGTACCCGTATCCGTATCCGTACTACACAAACCTGACGATGGCCTGGGAGTTAGGACGAAGATATTCACCCCCGGCCTCATCATATGTTATCGTTCTTTGTATGTGGCACCAGTATGGTGTTTTTGGCACGTTCTTTGTGTGTGGCACCAGTGTATGTATGTTTGTAACAGTCCAGGGGTAGGCTAAATAGGCTAAAGGGACTTGCCCAACCGTATAGGAAGAGCTTTGAAAGAAAAAACACTGATGAACTGAACCCCAAACAATCGTGTAACCGACGAGGACCCTGAGTTCGTTCTACAGTGATGATTTAATTCTACAATAGAATCACCAGTGTCGTGGATGCTGGATGGTTCGCCTGCTAGCTTCTAAGCTTCCACCAAGAGCTATTTCACTCCCATCTTGGCTGGGCGGCTCAACCGCCGCAGCTGCGTCGTCCAGCTGCCGAAGGGTATTCATGTCTATTCGGGACGGCCCCCTTGGCGCCCCCTCTGTCATCAGAGCTGATGACAGGTACTCAAGGTCTCCAGCTCCGTAATCAGCCCGTAGCTCGGTCCGCAGTCGGGGCTGATAACCAACCAACCAACCAACCACCCGCCCCTTCCCGCCCCCTGTTCCCGCCCCTCCCCCCCCCGCCCCCGCTCGCGCTCGGCTCCACTGACGCCTACTGACGCCGTCCCTCGCCGCCTCCTCCAACGCCCCCCCGAACCCAGCCCCCACGAACTCACCGCCCACTTCTCTTCGCGCGCTTGCGTCGGCTCATAAAACGTGCTCAGTTCCACCATTCAATCGGGACAGACTGACATAGTTCCCTACCAATAGAATAAACACCGCAGCGAAACACCTCAGCGGTCCAAAGCCCCCCCTGACCACCCTCCTTCAGACCATTATTCCTTTTCTTCACGTACCTTTGTATTTACTTCTCACTCTGAGCATATTCTCTAGCCAGCCTTAAAGACTTGGTGCTGGAGCTGCGCCACGTGGCCTCCGTTAGCCTTGTTCCTGGAGCCACTCCACCTGTCCTCTACTAGCTTGTGTCAGAGGCAGCAACATGGGCAAGGGAATTTGTAAGCGTAAGAGGTTGGCCAATGCGGAGAAGGCCAACATGGGCAACTTGCTGAAGCTCATGGTGGGTCGCGGTGTCTGAGTCTGTGTGTGTGTGTGTGTGTGTGTGTGTGTGTGTGTGTTCAGTGTGTCTGCATTTATTTATTGGTGGGTGTCTGTGTGGCTGTGCGTGGGTAGGGTGGGGAGGTAAGGGGTATTGATGGTCGCCTGTAGGTGGGGCATGCACACATGCACGCATGCACATGAACCCGTGCACATGCACACATGAACATGCTCATGCACATGCACCCGTGCACCCATGCACATGCACACATGAACATGCTCATGCACATGCACCCGTGCACCCATGCACATGCACCCATGCATCCATACACATGCACACATGCTCATGCACCCATGAACCCATGCACCTACACCCATGAACCCATGCAGATGCACCCATGAACCCATGCACACATGTACCCATGCACCCATGCACATGCACCCATACACACAGCACATGCACCCATACACACATGAACCCATGAACCCATGCACATGCACACATGCACATGCACCTACACCCATGAACCCATGCACATGCACACATGCACATGCACCTACACCCATGCACCCATGCGCATGCACCCATACACACATGCACATGCATCCATACACATGCACACATGCACATGCACCTACACACATGCACATGCATCCATACACACATGCACATGCACATGCACATGCATCCATACACATGCAAGCATGCGTATGCACCCATGCACATTTACACATGCACATGCACCTACACCCATGCACCCATGCATATGCACCCATGCACATGCACCCATGAACCCATGCACCCATGCACATGCACACATGCATCCACATGGAGGAACACACCATACTGTAACCACTGGTACCACTGTAAACACTTTCAACCACCCACATACATGCAGAAAGGAAAGGCTGGGGCAGCACCCACACACCCTTTCAGCCATATACACATACACATACACACACTCCACTTGACAAGCCAGACTTTAACCACTGTCAACCACCTGTACAGAAATGCAGAAAGGAAAGGCTGGAGCGAATAGGTCTATGGTCAAGTTGCCCTGATGCCCCTAAAGAGGAGCACACCAGACTGAAACCACTGTTACCATTGAAACCACTTTCAACCACCCTTACATGTATGCATAAAGGAAAGTTTGAAGCGAAAAGGTCATCGGTCAAGTTGCCTGATGCGCCTAAGCAGGAGCAACCCAGACTGTGACCACTGTAACCACTGTTAACACTGTTAACACTATTAACACTGAAACCACTTTCAACCACCCATACATGTATGCATAAAGGAAAGGCTAGAGAAGTACCCACACACCCTTCCAGCCATATACACACAAACACACACAAACACACACACATACACACACATACACACCCACCCACCCACCCACCCACACCCACATCCACCCACCCACCCACACATACACACACTCCACTTGACAAGCCAGACTTTAACCACTGTCAACCACCCACATACATGTATACAGAAAGGAAAGGCTGCAGCGAAAAGGTCATCGGTCAAGTTGCCTGATGCCCCTAAGGAGGAACAACCCAGACTGTGACCACTGTGACCACTGTTAACACTGAAACCACTTTCAACCACCCATACGTGTGTGCAGAAAGGAAAGGCTGGAGCCAAGAGGTCAACGGTCAAGTTGCCTGATGCGCCAAAGGAGGAGGACTGGAATGAGAAGCCGGTTAGGAAGCTGCGGATTCTCATGAAGATGAAAGAGGTGTGTGCTTGGCGGTGATGGTATGCATGGGTTTAGGTGTGTGTGTGGTGGTGTGTGTGTGGGTGTATGTGGGTGGGTGGGTGGGTGGGTGGGTGGGGGGGGGGGGGGGGGCATGGCGGTGATGGTATGCATGAGTTTAGTTTTGTGTGCATGTGGGTGGGGTGGTGGTGGTGGTGGGTAGGTGGGGGGGTGCATGGCGGTGATGGTATGCATGGGTGTACATGGTACTCATGAAGATGAAAGAGATATGTGCATGGCGGTGATGGTATGCATAGGTGTGTGTGTGTGGTGGTGGTGGTGGTGGTGGTGGTGGTGGTGGTGGTGGTGGTGGTGGGCATGGCGGTGATAGTATGCATGGATGTACATGGTATGGTGTGAGGATATGGGTGGCCGGAATGAGGAGCCGGTTAGGAAGCTGTGGATTGTCATGAAGATGAAAGCGTTGTGTGCTTTGTGGTGATGGTATGCATGTGTGTGTGTGTGTGTGGTGGGTGGGGGGAGGGGTAGGGGGGGTAGGGGGGGGGGGGGGGGGGATGCATGGCGGTGATGGTATGCTTGGGTTTAGTTTTGTGTGTGTGCGTGTGTGAGTGTGTGTGGGTGGTTGTGTGGTTGTGTGGGTGGGTGGGTGGGTGGGTGGGTGGGGGGGCATGTCAGTAATGGTACGCATGGGTTTAGGTGTGTGTGTGTGTGGCGGGGGGGAGGGGGTACATAGCGGTAATGGTATTTATGGGTGTACATGGTACTCATGAAGATGAAAGAGGTATGTGCATGGCGGTGATGGTAGGCATGGGGTTAGGTGTGTGTGTGAGTGTGTGGTGGTGGTGGTGTATGTGGGGAGTAGGTGGTTGTGTGCATGGCGGTAATGGTATACATGGGTGTACATGGTATGGTGGGAGGAGGGGATATGAGTGACTGGAATGAGGAGCCTGTTAGGAAGCTGCGGATTCTCATGAAGATGAAAGAGGTACGTGCATGGGGTGATGGTATGCATGGGTTTAGTTTTGTGTGTGTGTGTGAGTATGTGTGTGTGGGTGGGTGGTTGTGGGGGGGGGGGGGTAGGTGGGGGGGGTGCATGTCAGTGATGGTATGCATGGGTGTACAAGGTATGGTGGGAGGAGGGGATATGAGTGACTGGAATGAGGAGCCGCCCATTAAGTTGAAAGATGTGTATCCATGGTGGTGGTATGGGTGGTATGGTATCTAACTAACTAACTAACTAACTAACTAACTAACTAACTAACTAACTAACTAACTAACTATCTAAATAATTAAGTAACTATTTAACTAACTACCTATCTACCTATCTAAGAAACTATCTAACTAATTGTCTAATTATCTAACTAACTAACTATCTAACTAACTAACTGATTAACTAACTACCTAACTAAATGTCAAACTAACTAATGATCTACCTATTTTACTACCTATCTAATTAACTATGGAATCCAACTAACTAATTATCTACCTATCTCATACACTATCTCACTAACTACCTAACTACCTATCTACCTATCACAAACTATCAAACTAATAATCAAACTAATTAACTATCTACTTCTCTCACAAACTATATAACAAACAATGTAACTAACTATCAAACTGAATCCTCCGTGTCGCTGGTTTGTGTCGGGAGACCCACCTCCTGGGGTGAAATTCCTTTCACAACTCTAGAAAAAGGAGCGCGAAGCCCACCAACGATCAATCACACCCGTTTTTTTATTCATGACTAAAAACATGCATTCAGGCTATCAAGAAGAAAGAAGAGGGTCTAGGGGCAGGGGGCAAAAGGCAGGAGGCAGGGTCTGAGTCTGATACTGAGACTGGGACTGGGACTGGGACTAACACAATGGTGCATGCATTCAGGCTATCAATAAGAAAGAAGAGGGTCTGGGGGCAGGGGGCAAAAGGCAGGGGGCAGGGTCTGAGTCTGATACTGAGACTGAAACTGGGACTGGGACTGGGACTAACACAATGGTGCATGCATTCTGGGTGTTGAGAAGAAAGAACAGGGTCTGGGGGCAGGGCCTGGGTCTGGGTCTAAGACTGATACTGAGACGGGGACTGGGACTGACACAATGGTGCATGCGCTCTGGGTATTGAGAGGAAAGAAGAGGGTCTGGTGGCTGGGGGTAGGGCCAGGGACTGGTACTGGTACTGGGACTGGGACTGAGACAATGGTGCATGCATTCTGGGTATTGAGAAGAAAAAGAGGGTCTGATGGCTGGGGGCTGGTTCTGGTTCTGGGACTGGGACTGGGACTGAGACAATGGTGCATGCATTCTGGGTATTGAGAAGAAAAAGAGGGTCTGGTGGCTGGTGGCTGGTTCTGGGTCTGGTTCTGGGACTGGGACTGGGACAATGGTGCATGCATTCTGGGTATTGAGAAGAAAAAGAGGGTCTAGGGGCAGGTGTCTGGGGGCAGCGGTCAGTTACTGGGATTGGGACTGACATAATGGTGCATGCATTCAGGGTATTGAGAAGAAATAAGAGGGTCTGGGGGCAGGGGGCAGGGGCTGAGTCTGATACTGATACTGGGACTGGGACTGGGACTGAGACTGGGACTACCCCAATGGTGAAAGCATTCAGGGTATTGAGAAGAAAGAAGAGGGTCAAGGGGCAGGTGGCAGGGACTGGGTTTGGGACTGGGACTGGGACTAACCCAATGGTGCATGCATTCAGGGTATTGAGAAGAAAGAAGAGGGTATGGTGGCTGGTGGCTGGGGGCAGGGCCAGGGCCAGGGTCTGGGTCTGGAATCGGGACTGAGACTGACACAATAGTGCATGCATTCTGGCTATCAAAGAAGGAAGAAGAGGGTCTGGGGTCAGGGGGTAGGGCCAGGGCCAGGAACTGGGACTGGGACTACCCAAATGGTGAAAGCATTCAGGCTATCAACAGGAAAGAAGAGGGTCTGGGGGCAGGGCCTGGGTCTGAGACTGAAACTGGGACTGGGACTGCGACTGGGACTGGGACTGGGACTGGGACTAACCCAATGGTGCATGCATTCTGGGTATTCAGAAGAAAGAAGAGGGTATGGGGGCTGGGGGCAGGGCAATTGAGGGAGAGTGGGAACCACTCACAATGACGGTGAAAGATGTAGAACGGGGTTTCTTTGATCTCTTGGATGAGCAGGGTAATTCGAAGCGCGCGCTTTTGTGTTATTTGGATTGCTGCATGCAAGGGTGGTGGTGCTATTTGGATTGCTGCATGCAAGGGTGGTGGTATTATTTGGATTGGTGGTGGTGGTGTTATTTGGATTACTGATGCAAGGTGGTGTGGTTATTTGGATTGTGTGGTGGTGGGTGGTATTGGATTGCTGCATGCGAAGGGTGGTCGGTGTTATTGGGATTGCTGATGCAAGGGTGGTTGGTTGTTTGTTTTTTGTTATTTGGACTTGCTGCAGGCAAGGGTCGGTGGGTTATTGGATTTGGTGGTGGTGGTGTTATTTGGATTGCTGCATGCAAGGGTGGTGGTGTTATTTGGATTGCTGCATGCAAGGGTGGTGGTGTTATTTGGATTGGTGGTGGTGGTGTTATTTGGATTGCTGCATGCAAGGGTGGTGGTGTTATTTGGATTGCTGCATGCAAGGGTGGTGGTCTTATTTGGATTGGTGGTGGTGGTGTTTAGTTGGCATTGCGGCAAAAGGGTGGTTGGTGATTATTTGGATGCTGCAGGCAAGGGGTGGTTGGTTTATTTGGGATTGGTGCATGCAAGGGTGTGGTTGTTATTTGGATTGCTGCATGCAAGGGTGTGGTGTTATGTGGATTTGCTGCATTGCAAAGGGTGGTGGTTTCTATTGGATGGTGGTGGTGTTGTGTTATTGGATTGCTGCATGCAAGGGTGGTGGTGTTATTTGGATTGGTGGTGGTGGTGTTATTTGGATTGCTGCATGACAAGGGTGGTGGTGTTATTTGGATTGCTGCATGCAAGGGTGGTGGTGTTATTTGGATTGGTGGTGGTGGTGTTATTTGGATGCTGCATACAAGGGCGGGGGTGTTACTTTGGGATGCGGCATGACAAGGGGGGGTGGTTTTGGTGTTGTTGTATTTGGATGCTGACAACAGGGTGGAGGTGTTAATTTGATGGTGGTGGTGGTGTTTCCCAATCTCTTTCACCTTGCAGTCTGTGGCGAACCACAACTCATTGTTACCATGCATTCAGGGCATTGAGAAGAAAGAGTAGGGTCTGGGAGCAGGGGGCAGGGCCAGGGAATGGGAATGGGAAATGGACTGAATGAACCACTACTCATTATAACCATGCATTCAGGTTATTGAGAAGAAAGAGTAGGGTCTGGAGGCAGGGGGCAGGGCCAGGGTCTGGGAATAGGAAATGGACTAAATGAACCACAACTCATTGTAACCATGCATTCAGGGTATTTAGAAGAAAGAGTAGGGTCTGGGGGCAGGCGGCAGGGGGCAGGGCCAGAGTCTGGGAATGGGAATGGGACTGAATGAACCACAACTCATTGTAACCATGCATTCAGGGTATTGAGAAGAAAGAAGAGGGCGGTGCTGAGGAGTCTGCTGATGCGCCAAACAAGAAACAGAGAGGAAACAAGTTCAAAGGTGAAGATTGTCACGTGTCTCTGTCTGTGTCTGTGGAGTATGCTACATTGTATGTTGTGTGGTGGTCTGTGTCGTCGGCGGGGGTTGGGGTGTGTATGCGGACATGGATGGGGGGTGTGTTTGTAGTGAGTAATGTAGGGGTTGGGGTTCGTGTAGGTTGTGGGTGTTGTGTGGGGTGTATGCATTAACATGTCGTGTGTGTCGCCGTGTGTGTACTGCTTAAGTAGTGTTGTCTGTTGTGGTGTATTGGCGTAATACGTGCATGTAATGTGTGTTGTGGTGTGTATGCTTAATGTTGTGTGTATGTTTGATTGTGTGGTATGGTGATGTATGTATGCGTGTGCGCTTACATGCATGGGCCGTTGTGGGAGGTGTTAATGCCTACATTGCATGTGGTGTATGCCTACTGTATGTGTGTATGGTGTGCATGTGTGTGTCGTCCCCCCCCCCCCCCCCCAACCCCCCCAAAAACCCCCGCACCACCACGCCACACGAAAAGGAACACACACTCCCACACAAACACCCCAAACACCACCCGCCCCCCAACGCCACTTCACTTGGAAAAAATATAAAACAACAAATTAAATTGACAAATGAAAATAAAATTAACTATGACAAATGAAAAAAAAGTGAGGGGTTTGCTGCTGTGCTATGTTAGAAACAGAAAGGCAACAAGTTCAAAGGTTGAGCTTGTCACGTGTCTGTGTCTGTCATCATATGTGTGTATGTCTGTGCATGTGTGTATATGTCTGTGCATTTGTGTGTATGTATGTGCATATGTGTGTATGTAAGTGCATGTGTGTGTATGTCTGTGCATGTGTGTGTATGTCTGTGCATGTGTGTGTATGTACGTGCATATGTGTGTATGTCTGTGCATGTGTGTGTATGCCTGTGCATGTGTGTGCATGTCTGTGCATGTGTGTGTATGTCTGTGCATGTGTGTGTATGTATGTGCATGTGTGTGTATGTTTGTGTGTCTGTGCATGTATGTGTATATGTGTGTTTATGTATGTGTAGGCGTGCATGCATGTGTGTTTATGCGTGTTCATGTATGCATATGCGTGCATGTATGTGTGTTAATGCATGTGTATGCGTGTATAGTTAGGAGGAGAAGAAAACACAAATAGACGTCCACCAATAAAAAAACAAACACAACAAACAAAACAGAGAAGAACGAGAAGAACGAAGCAAAATGAAGAGAAATCGGTGACAGACCGAAACGAAAGACCCCCCCCCCCCCCCCCCCACCTG
This sequence comes from Chlamydomonas sp. ICE-L, assembly GCA_013435795.1. Lineage (NCBI taxonomy): Eukaryota > Viridiplantae > Chlorophyta > Chlorophyceae > Chlamydomonadales > Chlamydomonadaceae > Chlamydomonas > Chlamydomonas sp. ICE-L. The sequence continues at coordinate 2,591,968 of JACBWV010000234.1, forward strand.
ACACCCAACCACCCAACCTACCCCCCCTACCCCCAGCCCTGCAACAGGCGCAGCTGGCTCAATCATTCTGGGCCATTGACGCCAGCTGGCACTGCGACCAAGGCTTGCCCAGCAAGAGGGGGTGAGGCCCTCCAGGAAGGGAACGAAGCGCAAAGGCAAGAAGGATGTGTTTGACCGGGGCACCTTGTCTGATATTAATAAGCCGAGGAAAGACGGGAATAAGCAAAAGAAAAAGAAAAGAGTGAGTATGGGTTTCGAGTTCACACAAATATTTTGAATGAATTTTGAACACACTCTTACACGAACACACACAAACGTGCAGACATGCCCCCCTCACTCACACACACATACACACACACGAACACACACGGAGGCACCGACATGCCCACACTTACTCACACTTTACACCTACACTAACACACACAAGACGCACAGACTTGGCCCCCTCCCCACCCCACCCTTCCCCCCACCCCCCACCCACAACAAAAAACACACCACGAGCGCACAGATGCACACCACCTGTTTTTGTGGGGGTGTGGGTGGGTGGGTGTGGGTGGAGATGGTTAGGGGGGGGGGGGGTTGAGAGGGGGAGAAGGAGAAGTTGGTATTTAAGTTTGAGACTGACCGTAACGTTTGAACAACCCTGGTGGGGGAGCTCAATAGCAAAACAACTTTCTGGACTACAGCAACACACCTTCAACCTACATGCAAAATCCCTAAACCTAACCTCAACCCTAACCCTCATCTTTCACTTTGTGCATCTGACTGCAGCTTTCTGAAGAAGAGAGACAATAAAAAGAAAGGCAAGGTGGCTGTCGAAGAAAGCATCGGCACTACACTTGACCAGTCTTATGCCATGAGGCAGAAGGTGTGTCGCATTGGTAGTGTGACTGGTAGTGTGACTGCTAGTGTGACTGGTAGTGAGGAGAAGGACACTGTTGGTATAGATGACAGCATCGGCACTACACTTGACCAGTCTTACACCATGAGACAGAAGGTGGGTCGCATCAGTAGTGTTTTAGGGTTTAGGGTTTAGGGTTTATGCCATGAGACAGAAGGTGGGTCGCATCGGTAGTGTGCTAGGTAGTGTGCTAGGTAGTGTGCTAGGGAGTGTGCTAGGTAGTGTGCTAGGTAGTGTGCTAGGTAGTGTGCTAGGTAGTGTGCTAGGTAGTGTGCTAGGTAGTGTGCTAGGTAGTGTGCTAGGTAGTGTGCTAGGTAGTGTGCTAGGTAGTGTGCTAGGTAGTGTGTGGTAGGTGCAAGGGCGTGTTGCTAGGTAGGTGTTGGTAGTGTGCTTGGTTAGTGTGCTAGGTTAGGGGTAGGTGCTAGGTAGTGTGCCAGGTAGTGTGCTAGGGGTAGTGTTGTAGGTAGGTGTAGGTAGTGTGCTAGGTAGTGTGCTAGGTAGTGTGCTAGGTAGTGTGCCAGGTAGTGTGCTAGGTAGTGTGCTAGGGTAGGTTGCAGGTAGTGTGCTAGGTAGTGTGCTAGGTAGTGTGCTAGGTAGTGTGCTAGGTAGTGTGCTTGGTAGTGTGCTAGGTAGTGGATAGGTAGTGTGTTAGGTAGTGTGCCAGGTGGTGTAGGAGTGGGCTAGGTAGTGTGAAGGGTAGTTGCTAGGTAGTGTGCCAGGGAGTGTGCTTGGTAGTGTGTAGGTAGTGTGTTAGTAGTGTGATAGGAGTGTGCCAGGCAGTGTGCGAGGTAGTGTGTAGGTAGTGTGCTAGGTATAGTGTGATAGGTCGTGTGCTAGGTAGTGTGCCAGGTAGTGTGTAGGTAGTTGGCTATTGGTAGTGTGCTAGGTAGTGGGCTAGGTGGTGCTAGTAGTGTGCTTGGTAGTGTGCTATGTAGTGTGTAGGGTAGTGTGCTAGGTAGTGTGCCAGGTAGTTGCAGGTAGTGTGCTAGGTAGTGTGTAGGTAGGTGTAGGTAGTGTGATAGGTAGTTGTGCTAGGTAGGTGGAGGTAGTGGATAGGAGTGTGCTAGGTCTGGTAGTGCTGCTAGGTAGTGTGCTAGGTAGTGTGCAGGTAGGTGTAGGTAGTGTGCCTAGGTAGTGTGCTAGGTAGGTGCTAGGTAGTGTGCCAGGTAGTGTGCTAGGTTAGTGTGCTAGGTAGTGTGCTAGGTAGTGTGCTGCGGAGTTGGGCTAGGTAGTGTGCCAGGTAGTGTGAAGGTAGTTGTGCCAGGTAGTGCGCTAGTAGCGGCTAGTCGTGTGCTTGGTAGGTGCTAGGTATGTGTCGCTAGGTAGTGAGCTAGGTAGTGCGATAAGGTAGTGTGCTAGGTCGTGTGCCAGGGTAGTGTGCTAGGTAGGTGCCAGGGGTAGTTGTGCAGGTAGTGTGCTAGTTAGTGTGTGGTAGTGTGCTAGGTAGTGTGATGGGAGGTGTGGCTTGATTGGTAGTGTGCTGGTAGGGGGTAGGTAGTGGCCAGGTAGGGTGCTACGGTAGTGTGTAGGTAGTGTGAGGAGTGTGCTAGGTAGTTGCTAGGTAGTGTGCTTGGGTAGTGTGCTAGGTAGTGTGTAGTCTACGTGTGCCAGTAGTGTGCTAGGTAGTGTGTAGGTAGTGTGCTAGTAGGGTGCTAGGTATGGGCCGGTAGTGTGCTAGGTCGTGTGTAGTAGTGTGCCTTGGTAAAGAGGATAAGGACAACGTTGGGTTTAGATGAAAGCATTCGCCGACTCTTGACCAGTCTTATGCCTTGAGGACAGAAGGCGGATCGCCTCATTAGTGATTATTTGTAGAGTGCTGGTAGTTGCGTGGTAGTGAGTAGGAAAGGCAATGGTGGAAGTAGGCAACAGCATCCGCATAAGAAACTAGTGTGCAGTAAGTGTGCTTGGTAGTGTGCTAGGTAGTGTGCTAGGTAGTGTGCCAGGTAGTGTGCTAGGTAGTGTGCTAGGTAGTGTGCTAGGTAGTGTGCTAGGTAGTGTGCTAGGTAGTGTGCTTGGTAGTGTGCTAGGTAGTGTGCTAGGTAGTGTGCCAGGTAGTGTGCTAGGTAGTGTGCTAGGTAGTGTGCTAGGTAGTGTGCTAGGTAGTGTGCCAGGTAGTGTGCTAGGTAGTGTGCTAGGTAGTGTGCTTGGTAAAGAGGAGAAGGACAACGTTGGTTTAGATGACATCATTCGCACGACGCTTGACCAGTCTTATGCCTTGAGACAGAAGGCGGATCGCATCATTAGTGTTATTTGTAGAGTGCCTGGTAGTGTGCTTGGTAGTGAGTAGAAAGGCAATGGTGGAGTAGACAACAGCATCAGCACTACGAACTAGTCTCATGCCATGAGGCAGAAGGTGGGTCGCTTTGGTAGTGTGACTGCTAGTGTGACTGGTAGTGAGGAGAAGGACACTGTTTGGTAATAAGATTGACAGCAGTCTAGCCTACGCTTGACCAGTCCTTATGCCTTTGAGCGGAAGGTGGGTCGCATTGGTAGTGTGACTGCTAGTGTGACTGGTAGTGAGGAGAAGGACACTGTTGGTATAGATGACAGCATCAGCACTACGCTTGACCAGTCTTATGCCATGAGACAGAAGGTGGATCAGATCGTTAGTGTGATGGTAGTGTGACTGCTAGCGTGCTTGGTAGTGAGTATAAGGACAATGCTGGTGTACAAGACAGCATCAGCACTACGCTTGGTGGTGAGTATAAGGGCAATGCTGGTGTACAAGACGCATCAGCGCTCCGCTTGGTGGTGAGTATAAGGCTCATGCTGGGTTTGTACAAGACAGCATCAGCACTACGCTTGAGGTGATTATAAGGGGCAATGCTGTGTACATAACAGCATCAGCACTCGCTTGGTGGTGAGTATAAGGACAAGTGCTGTTGTACCCAAGAACAGTCATCAGCACTACGCTTGGTGGTTGAGCAATACGGGACTACATGCTGGTGTATACAAGACACGCATCAGCACACCATCTAACCCGTGTGGTGAGTAGAAGGCCAATGCGGTGTGACAAGACAGCTCAGCACTAACGCTTGGTGTGAGTATAGGACATGCTGGTGTACAAGACAGCATCAGCACTAACGCTTGGTGGGTGAGTATAAGACAATGACTGGTAGTCCAAGACAGGCACATGCACTACGGGGCTTGGTGTGAGTAGAAAAAAGGGCAAATAACTAACTGGTGTACAATACAGCAATCAGCCTACGCTGGTGGTGAGTAGAAGGGCAATGCTGGTGTAATTCAAGACAGCATCCCAGCACTCACAACTGGTGTGATAGAAGGGCAATGCTTAGAAGCTGGTGTACAAGACAGCACCGCACTACCCTTGGTGGTGATAGAAGGGCAATGTGTGTCACAAGACAGCATCAGCACTACGCTTGGTGGTGAGTATAAGGACAATGCTGGTGTACAAGACAGCATCAGCACTACGCTTGGTGGTGAGTATAAGGGCAATGCTGGTGTACAAGACAGCATCAGCACTACGCTTGGTGGTGAGTAGAAGGACAATGCTGGTGTACAAACGCATCATCCCTACGCTGGTGGTTGATCTATAAGGCCATGCTGGTGTACAAGACAGCATCAGCACTACGCTTGGAGGTGAGTATAAGGGCAATGCTGGTGTACAAGACAGCATCAGCACTACGCTTGGTGGTGAGTATAAGGACAATGCTGGTGTACAAGACAGCATCAGCACTACGCTGGTGGGAGCCTAAGGACATTCTGGTGTCTCACAGACAGGCATCCAGGCACTACGCTTGGTGGTGAGTAGAAGGACAATGCTGGTGTACAAGACAGCATCAGCACTACGCTTGGTGGTGAGTAGAAGGACAATGCTGGTGTACAAGACAGCATCAGCACTACGCTTGGTGGTGAGTATAAGGACATGCTGGTGTACAAGCCAGCATCAACACTACGCTGGTGGTGAGTAGAAGGGAATGCTGGGTGTCCAAACAGCATCAGCACTACGCTTGGTGGTGAGTAGAAGGGCAATGCTGGTGTACAAGACAGCATCAGCACTACGCTTGGTGGTGAGTAGAAGGGCAATGCTGGTGTACAAGACAGCATCAGCACTACGCTTGGTGGTGAGTAGAAGGGCAATGCTGGTGTACAAGACAGCATCAGCACTACGCTTGGTGTTGAGTAGAAGGGCAATGCTGGTGTACAAGACAGCATCAGCACTACGCTTGGTGGTGAGTAAGAAGGGGCAAATGCTGGTATGTACAAGACGCATCAGCACTACTCTTGTGTTTGAGTAGAAGGGCAATGCTGGTGGTACAAGACATCATCAGCAACTACGCTTGGGGTGATATAAGGGCAAATTCGGTGTACCGACAGCATCAGCACTACCGCTTGGTGGTTGATTAGAGGGCAATGTCTGTGTACAGACAGCACAGCCTACGCTTGTGGTGATTAGAAGGGCAATGCTGGTGTACAAGACAGCATCAGCACTACGCTTGGTGTTGAGTAGAAGGGCAATGCTGGTGTACAAGACAGCATCAGCACTACGCTTGGTGGTGAGTAGAAGGGCAATGCTGGTGTACAAGACAGCATCAGCACTACGCTTGGTGGTGAGTAGAAGGACAATGCTGGTGTACAAGACAGCATCAGCACTACGCTTGTGGTGATAGAAGTGACAACTGCTGTCGTACCAGACAGCATCAGCACTACGCGAGGTGTGAGTAGAAGGGCATGCTGTGTACAAGACAAGGCATCAGCACTACTCTTGGTGGTGAGTATATAGGACAATCTGGTGTACAAGACAGCAATCGCACTACGCTGGTGGTGGGAAATGGCAATGCTGGTGTACAAGACAGATCAGCACTACGCTTGGTGGTGGTATAAGGACAATGCTGGTGTACCAGACATCATCTAGTCACTAACGCTTGGTGGTGAGTTTTAAGGCAATGCTTGGTGTACAAGACAGCATCAGCAACTCTACCACTACGCTTGTTGGTGAGTAGAAGGACAATGCTGTGTAACAGACAGCATCAGCACTACGTCTTGGGGTGGTGAGTAGAAGGCAATTGCTGGTGTACAAGACATGCATCGCACTATCGCTTGGTGGTGACAGTAGAAGGGCACATGCTGGTCGTATCAAACATACAACATCAGCACTACGCTTGGTGGTGAGTAGACTGCGCATGCTGTGTTACAAGACAGCATCAAGACACTACGCTTTGTGGTGAGTAAAGAAGGAGCCAATGCTGGTGTACAGACAGCATCGCACTACGCTTGGTGGTGACGTATGAAGGGCAAGCTGGTGTACCAGACGCATCCACTACGGCTTGGTGGTGAGTAGAAGGGCATGCTGGTGTTACAAGACAGCATCAGCACACGCTGGGTGGTGAAGTAGAAGGGCAATGCTGGTGTACAAGACAAGCATCCACACTCCGTAACGCTTGGTGGTGAGTAGAAGGGCAAATGGCCTGGTGTACAAGACAAGCATCAGCAGCTACGCTTGGTGGTGAAGTAGATGACAATGCTGGTGTAACAAGACACCGCATCAGCACTACGCTTGGTGGTGAGTAAGGACAATGCTGGTGTGAGCAAGACAGCACAGCACTACACTACGCTTGATGGTGAGTAAAGGGCAATGCTGGTGTACAAAGACAGCATCCGGCACTAACCTTGGTGGTGACGTATAAGGCATGCTCGGTGTACAACAAGTACAGCATCAGCACGAAGCGCTTGGCTGGTGGAGTAGAAGGGCATGCTGGTGTACAATGACATTAGCGAATCGAGCATATCGGCTTGGTGGTGAGTAGAAAGGCGCAATGGTGGTGTACAAGACCGCATCATCACTCCGCTTTGGGTGTACTGAGTAGAAGGCAATCTGGTGTAACAATACAGGAATCAGCAGCTCTCCTAACGCTTGGTGGTGATAAAAGGCAATGTCTGTGTACAAGACAGCATCAGCACTACCTTGGTTTGAGTAGAAGGGCAATGCTGGTGTAACCGACAGCATCACACCTACGCTTGGTGGTGAGTAGAAGGGCAATGCCGGTGGACAAGACAGCATCGCACGCACTACGCTTGTTGGTGAGTAGAAAGGTCAATGCTGGTGTACAGACATCACAGCACTAACGCTTTGTGTAGTAGAAGGGCAATGCTGGTGACCAGAACAGCATCAGCCTACGCTTGGTGGTGAGTGAAGGACAATGCTGGTGTACAGAATCCAGCATCATCACTACGCTGGTGGTGAGTAGAAGGACAATGCTGGGTAGCAAGACAGCATCAGCCTAGCGCTGGTGGTGAGTAGAAGGGCAAGCTGGTGTACACGACAGATCAGCACACGCTTGTGGTGAGTATAAGGGCAATGCTGGTGTACAAGACAGCATCAGCACTACGGCTTGTGGTTGAGTAGAAGGCAATGGCTGGTGTATCAGACAGCATCAGCCCTTACGCTTGGTGGTGAGTAGCAGGGCACTGCTGGTGGTACAAGACAGCATCAGCACTACGTCTTGGTGGTGAGTAGAAGGGCCATGCTGGTGTACAGACAGCATCCGAGCACTAACGGCTTGTGGTGAGTGAAGGGCAATGCGGGTGTAGCAACGACATCATCAGCACTACGCTTGGTGGTGAGTAGCAAAGGGCAATGCTGGTGTACAAGACAGCATCAGCACTACCCTTTGGTGTGATGGAAGGACAGTGCTGGTGTACAGACCGCACAGTCACTACGCTTGTGGTGAGTAGAAGGGCAATGCTGGTGGCAAACAGCATCAGCCCACACCCTTCGGTGTTGAGTAAAGGTCAATGCCTGGTGTACAAGACAGCATCATCCATACGCTTGGTGGTGAGTAGAAAGGTCAATGCTGGTGTACAAAGACAGCACAGCACTACGCTTGTGTTGAGTAGAATGGCAATGCTGGTGTACAAGACAGCATCAGCACACGCTTGGTGGTGATGAGAAGGGCAGCCTGGGTATCAGACAGCATCAGCACTACGCTTGGTGTGAGTAGAAGGGCAATGCTGGTACAGAAGCATCAGCACTACGCTTGGTGGTGAGTAGAAGGACAATGCTGGTGTACAAGACAGCATCAGCACTACGCTTGGTGGTGAGTAGAAGGGCAATGCTGGTGTACAAGACAGCATCAGCACTACGCTTGGTGGTGAGTAGAAGGGCAATGCTGGTGTACAAGACAGCATCAGCACTACGCTTGGGTGGTGAGTAGAGGAGCCAATGCTGGTGTACAAGACAGCATCCTCACTACTCTTGGTGGTGATAGAAAGGACAATGGCTGGTGTACACGACAGATAGCACCTACGCGTGTTGGTGAGTAGAACTGGCAATGCTGCGGTGCTTACCAGCTACCGCAATAGCAGCACTAGCTGCTTGGGTGGTGATATTAGTGTGGGGGCATTGCTGGTGTTTACAATGACAGCATCAGCACTGTGGGCCTTTACGCTTGGCTCGTGAGCATAGAAAGGGCACTGCTGTTGTACAAGACCAGCATCGCACTAACTCTTGGGTGTGAGTTAGAAGGGCAATGCTGGTGTACAAGACCAGCATCACACTACGCTTGGTCGGTGAGTAGAAGGAAGCAATGCCTGGTGTACAAGACAGCATCACACTAAGGCTTGTGGTGAGTATAATGACAATGCTGGTTAACAATCATCATCAGCACTACGCTTGGTGGTGAGTAGAATGGCAATGCTGGTGTACAAGACAGCATCAGCACTAATACGCTTCGGTGGTGAGTAGAGGCAATGCTGGTGTACAAGACATCATCAGCCTAACGCTTTGTGTGGTAGAAGGGCAAAATGCTGGTGTAAACAAGACAGCATCATCACTACGCTTGGTTGTGAGTAGAGAGGGCAATGCTGGTGTACAAACAGCTACAGCACTACGCTGGTGGTTAGTAGAAGGACAAATGCTGCGTGTACACAGACAGCATCATCACTAACGCTTGGTGGTGAGTAGAATGGCAAACGCTGGTGTACAATACATCATCACACTACGCTTGGTGGCTGGAGTATATAAGGCATGCGGTACAAGCCAAAGCTCATCACTACCCTTGGTTGTGAGTAGAATGGCAAATGCTGGTGTAGCAAGACAGCATCAGCACTACCTTTGGTGTGAGTAGAAGGGCAAATGCTGGTGTACATACAGCATCATCACGTACGCTTGGTGGTGAGTAGAAGGGCAATGCTGGTGTACAAGACAGCATCAGCACTACGCTTGGTGTGAGTATAAGGGCAATTCTGGTAGCAGACAGCATCAGCACTACGCTTGGTGGTGAGTAGAAGGGAATGCTGGTGTACCAGACAGCAATCAGCACTCGCTTGGTGGTTGAGTAGAAGGCAATGCTGTGTAAAGACACATCAGACACTCCGCTTGGTGGGCTGAGTAGAAGACAGGGCTGTTGTACGGCAAGACAGCATCACAGCACGACGCTTGGTGTGGTTGAGTTAGAAGGGCACTGCTGGTGTGCACCCGACAGCATCAGCACTAACGCTTTGGTGGTGAGTAGAAGGGGGCTCAAATCTGCTGGTGTACAAGACACATCACGGCAACTACGCTTGGTGGTGGGTAGAAGGGCAATGCTGGTGTACAAGACAGTCATCACAGCACTACTCTTGGTGGTGAGTAGAAGGACAGTGCCTGTTGATACCACAGCATCATCACTACCGCTTGGGTTGAGTAGAAGGGCAATGCTGGTGTAAAGACAGCATCAGCACTACTCTTGGTGGGTGAGTAGAAGGGCAATGCCGGTGTAGCAGACAGCACAGCCACTACGCTTGGGTGGTAGAAGGGCAATGCTCGGTTGTCCAAGACAGCATCAAGCATAACGCTTGGTGGTGAGTAGAAGGGCAATGCTGGTGTAAACAAGACATCATCAGCACTACGGCTTGGGGTGAGTAAGTAAGGGCAATGCATGGTGTACAGACAGCATCAGCACTACGCTTGGGTTGTGAGTAGAAGGGCAAATGCTGGTGTAGGCAAGACAGCAATCACACTACGCTTGGTGGTGAGTAGAAGGGCCGGCTTGTGTACAAGACAGCATCAGCACCTACGCTGGTGGTGATTAGAAGGGCAATGCTGGTGTACCAGACGCACAGCACTACCTTGTGGTGAGTAGAAAGGCAATGCTGTGTACAAGCAAGCATCATCACTACGCTTGGTGGTGATAGAAGGGCAATCTGGTGTACAAACAGCATCAGCAGCTACGCTTGGTGGTGATTAGAAGGGCATGCTGGTATTACAAGACAGCATCAGCACGTACCTTGGGGGTGAGTAGAAGGGCATGGCTTGTGTACAAGACATCAATCATCACTACCTGTTGGTTAGTAAAGGGCAATGCTGGTGTACAAGACAGCATTCAGCACTACGCCTGTGGTGATTAGAAGGGCAATGCTGGTGTACAAGACAGCATCAGCACTAGCTTGTGGTGAGTGAAAGTGCCGAATGCTGGTGTACAAGACACAGCATCAGCCACTACCTTGGTGTGAGTAGAAAGGCATGCTGGTGTAGCACAGACCGCATCATCCAGCACTACGCTTGGTGGGTGAGTAGAAGCGGCATGGCTGGGACAAGCCAGCATCAGCACCTACGCTTGGTGGTGGTGAAGGACAGTGCTGGTGTACAAGACAGCATCAGCACTACGCTTGGTTTTGAGTAGAAGGGCAATGCTGGTGTACAAGACAGCATCAGCACTACGCTTGGTGGTGAGTAGAAGGGCAATGCTGGTGTACAAGACAGCATCAGCACTACGCTTGGTGGTGAGTAGAAGGACAATGCTGGTGTACAAGACAGCATCAGCACTACTCTTGGTGTTGATTAGAAGGGCACAAATGCCTGGTGTACCCCATACAGTCATCAGCACATATCGCCCTTGGTGGTGAGTAGAAGGCAAGCTGGTGTACCATGACATGCATTCAGCACTAGCTATCGCTCTGGGTGGTGATAGAGACAGTGCTTGGTGTACAAGAACCCGCATCAGCACTTCACGCTTGGTGGTGAGTAGAGGTGCCTATGCTGGCTGTCC
>JACBWV010000234.1:2603357-2748934 GCA_013435795.1 Chlamydomonas sp. ICE-L
TGTTTTGTTACGGACCCTGGCCAGGTATATTTTGAGGAGTTTGCAAGATCGGCAAGGATCGGCTAACGGGATCGCCAAGAGATTCGGCCACAATGGCGGGATCCGGCAAGATCTTCAAAGCGGATTGCCAAGATCGGCAAACTATGCGGGATCCAGCGAATCTGCAAGAGCAGGATCGGCATGATCGCCAACGTCAGAAGGCGGGATCGGCAAGATCTTGCGCGAGCCAGGACGGCAGAATCCGCAAAAGACACATGGCGGAGAATTTCTTCGTCAATCGAACCTTCTGCCTCGAGCAGGATCGGCAGGATCGGCAACCAGTAATAACGGCCGATAGAGTTGAACGTGCGTTCGAACCCCGGGTGTCCGCTACGCTAGGTATCATGGACGGCGAACAAGGTGTGACTCTTAAGGGCTTAATGTTCATGGATTAATGTTCAAAAACGTTGGCGAATCCAAGGATGCTAAGAGCAGGTAGATGTAGGCCAGTCTTCCATTGCTTTTATCATGGCAGATGGTTTCGTCGGGGCAGGTGCCCGAGAGCACGTGCCCAAGTATCGTTGTGGGACTCGTGTCTCCGTCATGGGTCGGACTGAGTCAAGAACCAAGCGGTAAGCAGATCGAACATTTACTTGATTTGCCTTGGCCTCCGTGAGCCCTGCATGCGGGAGCCCTCGGGCCCCCAGCCCGGCCTCGGCCTGCCGTTGAGCGCTGAATGCGTGAGCCCTCGGGTCACCAGCCGGGCCTGGCCTGCCGTGAGCCTGAATGCGAAAGTCCCTCGGGGGCACTCAGCCGCCTCGGCCTGCCGTGAGCCTGAGTGCTCTTAGGCTTTGCTTGGACTGCTGGCAAGAGCAAGGTTCTCATGTGTCAGATATGTCAGTGCGTGGTGGCCAGCGTTTCGACCTTTGGAGGTCGAGGTCCCACCCCCCAAATGAGTTGTCCACGAGTCGAAACGGCACCGACATTGGTAGGGTGCGAGCGGCACGGCATTCGATGTCGTTTCAGGCCAAGGCGGAACGATGAGCGGGATCTGTCCAGGTCGAATACCTGCCAGCGATGCGGACCTCGGCGAGGAACACGTGGTAGGTCGACAGAGTCGTCCTGCGTAAATAGCGGGGAGTGGCAAGCGCTGGGTAGCTACTGATCGTCGTTCCCATACTTAGGTCGTAAATAGGAGAGGAAAGCGGTCTCGCTTCCCTCCTTCCCAAGTGAGATTCGTGATGGCTGGCAGGGTCATGGGTTTGGTGAAAAACCATTCCTAACAGTACTTACTACCAAGAAATTGGCCAGACCTTGTGTCGCTTCATCATGTCTTGACCTCACAGAACAAGTTCAACAACGCGTGCCACCAACTTTCCCCCTAGGGAGTTTTCTTATCGCAATCGCCCGTCCATCCGGGGGGTCTTTCTTCATCTTCGTCTATCGACGGGGGTACTCTAGGCGGCACCTGCACCGCAACGACGGATGCCACCCCTGGCCTAAGGGCCTCCATGACTTGCAGAGGGTAGCGCATCAGCGGCCCTTGCAGAGCTCTTCGGCGAGGGTAAAGCCTGGACTCCCCGTAGGCGGAGCTACGTATGGCAAGCCTTCTCTCTTCTTCTTCGTCCTGGGGTCGGATGGAGAGTCCAAAGCCGCTTGTGAGGATGAGAGTGGACGGCAGGGTACTGCTTCCTGGAGGAGAATGACCTCCTTGCGTGATGGCGGATAAGAATCGTGAGTCGTCGTGCAACGCGCAGATTGCTCCTGGGCGGCCTCGAATAATTTTCGGACGTGGAGACCGAATCCGTCTTCCGTGAACCATCGTGGTCCATAGCGTTAGTGAGGCAGACTTATGGCGGTGTGTGTGAAAAAAAACAATCGGGTAAGAAAGGAACAGCTTCCACAACCAAATGTAAAACGTGGAACACGCTCCTCTAAGCTGGCAAGCTACTTATCAGGAGAGAAAGGACGAACCTCTCGTTTTTCCTTCCTGGCCCTCAGACACTCAGGCTCAGCTTAATACCGCTACATTCTCCCGCGGTTCCATATAAACCCGTTTTGCTTCTCTGATTTCGCATATCATTAAGCCGTTTCTGGAGATCGAATGTCCCGAGTCGCGTGACGTAGGCGCGTGGTAGGGGCGCGTGACGTTAAGGCGCGGACCTGGTTAACGGTCGAACCGTCCGACCAGTTCACGTCAGTTCCCCTTCTCTGGGGAAGTCGCCGCCACCTTCGAGGGTAGCGCAGGTTGCGATCTCGTTATCTGTCAAAACAGTCTTCCATACCAGGGAAATTTCTGAAAGCCGTCCGGCCCCTCACCCCCCCCCCGCCCCCCCCCCCCCTACTTTTTGAGGGTCGATATATACACCACCCGACACTTTTCGAACTTTTTTTGACACAGTGGTTTTCCGGGGCTGCTTTACAAAAGTGCTTACGACCTCTCCGGCCCCAATTTCAACGTGCGGTACACGAGCCACCTAGGGCCCCCCCGCCAGAACGGCGCAATGGTTTTTCAAGGCAAGGCACATTTCTTGACAGCGCGCATTTTTTGAAGCAGCTCGCGTTTGGGCTGTATAGTAATTGGTTTTTGAGTACCAAACGTACACTTCTTAAACAAAGTTTTTCAAACGCTAATCTAGGTTGGTGGATCAAAAGCAAATCGCAAGCAAAATCGGATCAATTTTTGTCCACCTTGGACACAAAATCGGACCAAAAGCTAAAGCGAAACCAAATGCAGTGTAAACCGCCTCATTCGACCGCCTCATGCCCACGTCGAATTCCTGGAAGCCCAATCTGGCGCCTCATTCTCCCGTCCTGCGTCTTGCGACTTTCGACTTTCGACTCGCCTCCCTTCCCGATTGCAACATGGCTGCCCTTGCCTAGGTTCTGCGAACTGCCTGCCCGCCTGTCTTCGCTCAGTTCAACCCTACTAACCCTTGGGCCGACGACCGCAGGGGCCCTTAGGGCACCCTACTATTTTCCCGTCCGACAACACGAAGCCAACTGTCTGACTAACTGTCTCGCAATTAACTGGCTTTGTCGCTGCACTCGGTCGTTGCCACTTGTCCATGTGTCGCTCCGATAGGCAACAGTCTCTGCCAATTTTCCATTGGATGGCGTCGTCCCTTGGAATGATCGAGTGTCAAAATGATGTAGGAACCGCTCAAGATGACCATCATGCGGTTTTTTGAATGTACTGGAGAAGCCTGACTGAAGACGAGATTAAAGTTTCAGAACCTGATTTCCCAAACTGAGAGCAAAATATTTCCTCTACATTATCTGGTGTGCAATGGACAAGTGAAATGGAAATACTTAGTACAATTTATAAAAATGCGATTGAAACCGCACAATTAAATTATCATCCCAGATCAGATGATGATTTAATTGTATTGTAGAATCAAATGATTACTGTAGGACGACTTCAGGGACCCCGTCGGTAAAATGAAGGGGGGTTCAGTTCATCAGTGCTTTTCTTTTTAGGCCCTTCCTACTACGGTTGGGCAAGTTTCTTTACACTATTTGGCCTACCCCTGGACTGTAACATAGATACAAGTGAAACGATTTAAGAATCATGATTGTATTATACATTGTTTTTACAACGTTCGCATTTCCCTGCTAATCTTATTCCCGAAGACGGCGAGCTGCCAAAATGCTGGCTGGACCTATATAACCAAGGTCAAGTATGATCTGCTAAAGCTGGTAAGGGATGGAACAAGCCGGATGCAGTGATGTGGAAAGGGGCGTTGATGCTTCCAGGTTGAATACAACCACTTTGGACATAGCAGAGAAGATGATGGCAGGTTTGGATAAAACCACATGCCCTGGGTCATAGCTGAGAAGAAGAGGGGAGGGGCAGATATGCTGTCTAGTAAGTCAGATTTACATTGTGCAACTTGTTTCAAGCACCAAGTGATCAAATTGAAAAGTTATCAACATTCTTTAACATCCATCCCCATCATAAAGATAGCTCTCTTCCCCAACAGATGATAGGAGGTTCCAATCAAAATCTAACACTCAATGGCCCTAGCCTGGACTCTGCACTTGAGTAACAGACACGCCAGAGTTCAATAGAACCATACTAAACGACAATTGACTATCCCACCCACACTAAGTTGCAGATAGTTGGCATTTAAACCTTTTCCCCTAACATCTAATGAACTCTCCTTCTAATTCAACAACAGTCAGCTAGCACACTGGCTCTGACCATGCACGCTGCTGAGTACGAGGGCTGTAGGACAATACATCGACCTTACCTAATAAGGCACACATTAGCCTCTACTACTTCAGGGGCACTCAGGGCCCCTTGTTCACTGAGACCGGCGCCAAAGTAACATGGTAAAAAAGGGGAATATTAGCGCATATTAGCGCGCAACAAAAGGGGGAATATTAGCGCATATAAACGCGCAGCATAAGGGGGAATATTAGCGCATAGCAAAAGGGGGGATATTAGCGCACATTAGCGCGCAGCAGCAATGGCAGTGTTCTCTAGTTTACAGAGTTCTGGAACTCAGTATTGGGAGCGTTCTTCTTCACCCAATAAAACACTATGCTGCTCCTAACCTCCTGACATCAACAAGTAACTGATGTGTACCAGGACGGTACTAGCCTGCCAGCAGCCACCTGGTGCTGCTACCACATGCGTCAAAAGCTGGTGGTTGTGTACCAGGATGGTACCAGCCTGCCTGCAGCTAGCTGCTTGCTTAGACAGGGTGGGAGTAAATCTTGACAGTCACATCTGACTTATCGGCAGGGGGGGCTGGCTGGTAGAGACCCAAGAAGATGATGGTCATGAAGTTGGCAATGCCCACCATCATCAAGCCAGCCTGGGCAGTCTCAATGCGGTACTCCTCAAACACAAGCTTGGCAGTGTCATTCCTGAGGAGGAAGAAGAGGGCGTTGACGTTGTCCAACACCAGCACGAGGGCACTGGACAGGAATGCAAGGGCAACAGGGCGTCCACGGGGAATGAAGGCGGGGAAGGCGGTCAGGCCAGCGGTGATGGCGAAGCAGAAGAACTCAAACTCAATGATCCACCACTGGTACTGGAACTGGTACTGGGGGCGCCCAGGGTAGGGGATGATGTAGGTGGTGGACTGGAACACGTCGTTGTAGACAGCCTGAGTGGCAGCCAGGGTGGTCTCATTCAAGCCATCCCATAGGGGCAGGTTGTTGGCCCTGTCCTGGAGCAGGGCTGCAGGGGCAAGAGGAGGAGTGTTAGTCATTACAGCCTTTGGTGAATTGCATAGACCAATAGTATTAGACGGGGGATGTGAGGGAAGAAGAACGCTGCTGTAGGGGCAGGTGGGTGGGTTGAACTGGGGTGGGGGTTGGAAGTGATCCTGAAAGGGTTGTGGCATGCAAGGGGGGTCGGACAAAGGAACAGGTACCTTGGCTGGGTGGCAGTTGGCATGCGGAGTCTGGTCAGGCAGTTGGCATGAGGACTGAGGAGTCGGTAAAGAGGCTCAAGGCTAACGGAGGGGCTATCGATCAATGTACTCACCAGCTCCGGCAGTGACCACCGCATAGGCGACGAAGGTGAACACTTGGGCAAAAACAAGTCCATAGTAGATCATTTTTCAGTCGTGGTGGGCTTCTGCGAAGCGATCCAAGGGGGAGGAAGTGGGGTTAGCGGGAGGGCCGTGGGGTGAAGGGAAGGTGAAGGGGTCGTTCATAGAGTAGGTAGCACAGAGAGGAAGGACAGCAAGCTTTGCAGATAGAATTTGGGTCGCGATGCCAATGGCATTACGCATGCCTGCCATGTTATGGCCTGATGGGTCCATGTTGGTCCTAGCGGAAAACCTACAACTGACAGCACGAAGGACCGCGGCCTGAATCTCGATATTATCTTCGAGGCTATCTTATCGTGGTAGCTGGTTTGGAAAGCACAGTACACGTAGCATTGCAAAGCATTCTCGTCGTGGGTAGGTTGGGCAGTACCAGGACAACAGCATTTCAAAGATACCAGCGCTGCATGGACTGGCAAGGTACCCTACACGACCAGGAGACACGTGCTGCACACCTACCAGGTCTGTGAGAGGGAAACAGTTAGGCGTGGGAAGCTAAATCTGTATATGGACGGATGCGAGGGAACAGTCACAGTCCGATTGCTTTCTACATAGAGCTCGACCCTCATATACAGTTGGGAGCTGCTCGCGAACCCCAAACCCCAGATCACGCTCGGTTGGCTGAGCTGTTGGGGTGGCCAGTGCCGGCGAGTGCTCGTAGTAGGTCATCGCGAGTCGAGTCCCGTGCGTTCTAGTCGAACCCTCGTACATGGTAGGCCCCGATGGTAGGCCCGCATTGGAGGGTTGCCAGCGGTTGTGGTAGGAGTCTGTTCTCAAATATCAGTCGCTCCATATATAAATATCAAGCCTATCCGCACCTGCTGTATTCCCCGCTGTGCTATTTCTAGAGTATAAGGTCCTCTCCGACTGCTCTGCGTAACGCCTTCCTCTGTTAACCGAGCTAGCTCTTGTGGGGACGTGTTTGTTGGCTTTGTATCGCGGGGGCCCAAACCTGTTTTTGTCTTTCAGCGCTTTCCCGTCCCGGCGAGCATGTAGCCGCATGGAGGAATGCAGGTATTTCCCACATGGGGGGTATGCTATACTCATCTTGCATGCACATGCGACACCCATTCAAATTTGAACTGCCTCGTGGCATTAGGGGGCAAGAGGCTGGGGTATAGACCCATTTAGGCCAGCTTGTGTGCCCACGACATACACTTACATCAGAGTATCACAATCAGATTAGCACACCATACATACACACCAGCCTGGCCCCACAATCAGAGTAGCACACCATACATACACACTAGCCTGGCCCCACAATCAGAGTAGCACACCATACATACACACTAGCCTGGCCCCACAATCAGAGTACCACACCATACATACACACTAGCCTGACCCCACAATCAGAGTAGCACACCAAACATATCCACTAGCCTGGCCCCGCGGTTTGGAGATGGGATGCATTGTGTTTTGCATGGGAGTTGAGACATGCCCAGGCATGGCATGTTATGGCATGGCCCATCGTGTAGCATGTTGATTTGTCTATATCCAATTGGGGTCAGTGGTTTTTGTAGACATGATTAATTGTTGTTTGCATGCTTGTAATGTTAATTTGATAATTTAATACGGTGCACAGATGGCAACTTTGGCCCAGTCAGACTGCCAGCCTAATATGATATTATATTGCCGTTCCCCAGTCATATACTACTCCACTCCTGATGGGTGGTGGTGGTGTGGGTGGGTGGTGGTGGTGCCGTTCCCCAGTTAAATACTCATATACAACTCCACTCCTGATGGGTGGTGGTGGTGTGTGTGGTGGGTGGTGGTGGTGTGGGTGGTGGTGGTGCCGTTCCCCAGTCATATACTACTCCACTCCTGATGGGTGGTGGTGGTGTGTGTGGGTGGTGGTGGTGCCGTTCCCCAGTTAAATACTCATATACTACTCCACTCCTGATGGGTGGTGGTGGTGTGTGCGGGTGGTGGTGGTGCCGTTCCCCAGTCATATACTACTCCACTCCTGATGGGTGGTGGTGGTGTGGGTGGGTGGTGGTGGGTGGTGGTGGTGTGGGTGGTGGTGGTGCCGTTCCCCAGTCATATACTACTCCACTCCTGATGGGTGGTGGTGTGTGTGGGTGGTGGTGGATGGTGGTGGTGCCGTTCCCCAGTCATATACTCATATACTACGCCACTCCTGATGGGTGGTGGTGTGTGTGGGTGGTGGTGGTGCCATTCCCCAGTCATATACTACTCCACTCCTGCTTGTCAAACTCAAACTTTTGGGCGGGGTGGTGGTGGTGTGTGTTAGGTGGTGGTGGTGTGTGTGTGTTAGGGGTGATGGTGGTGTGTGTGTGTCAAGCTCAAACTTAAACTTTAGACGGAACCACAATACACAGCAAGTTGGAGTCACGAATACCTGTCACACACATACCTGTCACACATATACCTGTCACACATACACCTGTCACACATACACCTGTCACACACATACTTGTCACACATACACCTGTCACACATATACCTGTCACACACATACCCGTTACACATACACCTGTCACACATATACCTGTCACACACATACCTGTCACACATACACCTGTCACACATATACCTGTCACACACATACCCGTAACACATACACCTGTCACACACATACCCGTTACACTTACACCTGTCACACATATACCTGTCTCACGTGTACTTGTCACACATTTACCTCACACATATACCTTTCTCACGTGTACCTGTCACACATATACAGCACCTAGCAGGGGGGACAAGGCGCACAGCAAACACACAGTACATACAGTTTGGTTTGTTTGTCCTCGACACACCCCTGATTTAATGGGGGTTTTTGCTTTGTGGGTGCTTTTTCTTTTTGTTTAAAGCACAGAGTCTCATACACCCTCGCGGTGTCAAGTAGACTTTAACATGTAATGTACTACATACTATCCGTCCTGAGTAGCATTAAGGATGCTGTACATTCCGGAGACTCACACATCTCACCCCATTTGCTCCCCACACCTTTTATGATAGCCCTTCCTTCGTGGGTAATGCTGAGGGAGGCAGATCCTGTAGTTCTAATCTTGAGGGGTCGTGACCAGGGTACTACATGTTTACATGACGCGTGGTACTGCGCTCTAGCACGCAAGATTTTGGAGACTGACTGCGCGATTGATGCAATTTTCTAAACTCCCTCTGGGTGCAGCGCGCAGATTCCCGTTTTCAGTTGAGGCAAAAGCACAACCCAAAAGGAGATGGTTGCGTCAAAAGCGCAACCCAAAATGACAAAATGTAGCCTGGTCATGACAGGGGTTCAAGTTCTGCGAGCAGTTTCCTATCTCCAGTGATGTGCCAGGGAGTAGTAGTTTTCCGTCCTGCATCTTGCGACCGTCGACTCGCCTCCCCTTCCCGATTGCGACATGGCTGCCCTTGCCTAGGTCCTGCAAACTGCCTGCCCGCCTGTCTTCGCTCAGTTCAACCTACTAACCCTTGGGCCGACCATCGCAGGGGCTCTTAGGGCACCCTACTATTTCCCATCTCCAGTGATTTGCCAGGGAGTAGCACTACTGATCACCCAGCTATTGGCGGTATGGGTTCCACCCACCATAGCCATTATTTTCAGCTCCGAGCAACAGTTTCTAGGCAGCTCCCTAGCCTCTCTCTTCATCCAAACCTTAAGCAAGCTCCTGCACCAGGAAGCTCTTATTGCCAGCTTTCCAGTGCTCCTGGAATCTGTGGGTTAGACCCAGTGGTAGCCTCAGGGTGCTGCCTATGAGCTGGTGCTGGTCAGGGTACTTCCATTGACCAAATTGGCCAGCTCTTTAGCGCACTTGAAGAAACAAAAAACTGCACTTTGTAGTGCAAAAGCGCAAAAATCACTTGCTGCGCCCACAGGGGGTTGCAAAAAACTGCGCGAAACGTGCAGTGGGGGTCAAAAAAGCAGCGCGCCAGCGCGCAAAAGCGCTCGCTTGGAAGTACCCTGGTGCTGGTAGCCAAAAAGAAAAGCAGTGCCCTCAGCAGTGCCACACATGAATGTGAAACCTACTGCCTGCTCATTCCTCCTGTCACCAGCCCACGTCCTCTCCTCATTTCACTCGTCCTTATGTTGTCCCCGCTTTCCACCTCCCTGCCCATATCACCCCGGTGTCTGTTTGTCTGTCTGTCATGTTGTTTGTTTGTTTGTTCGTTTTTGTTTTGTTTCGTGTTGTCAGCACGTAACCCTGGCCCTGGCTGGCCCCTGGGCCTGTAATATACCCTGGCTTCGGTCCGCTGCGATCGATTTCGGTGCTACCTGTCGCTCCGATAGCCATCACTCTCCGCTAATTCTCTGCGTCGCTTGCAACGTGCCTAGGACTTGTCTCTGTATGGAGTTTACTGAACTTTGTGCTCAAACAAAAAGAAAAAGGACAAAGCAAGAAAACACATTACATCAGGTGGATGTTGAGGACATACAAACCAAACTCAGTAAGTTTCACGTAGACATAGCTTATATCGACCGAGCAACAATGCATTAGTCTCCCTATCAGGAAGTTCCTGTCATGCTTATATAATTAATATGTAATGCGTTGTATGAAACAGTTTGTTTCCCTAGCGCCGTGTAAGCTTTCTTAGTCGTCGGCATCTAGTGCTGATTGTTGAATCTAGCTACGGTACGTGATTCTAGTCGGGGCTTCCAGAATTGTTTTTGGTTGTGAAAGGTATTTCACTCCAGGAGGTGGATATCCCTACACAAACCAGCGGCACTGCGGATTCAGTTTGAATGGCGTTGCCAATCCTACAAAAAGTGGGCAAGAGATGTTGCAAACCGTGTCATCATGGTAGGGGATCAATACAGTTGCGTGCATTGGGTAAGGGTGTGTCTCCCCTGCCAGGTGTTCGCTAATGAAGCAATGATTACACAATAATTAATAATACTTAATAATTGTTACAATGTTCTATACATCAGGTATGGCGTCTAACCGTCTGCACATTGCAGTTAAAAATGATGACATAAGCACACGAATTTCGTAACATCAGAGGCGTAGTTGTGAGTACCTGGGGCATTCTAGGAGGAAGTATGCTTCGTCCTCCACTATTAATATTGCTGCACTTGGAAATCCTCTCATCCGCGAGTCCGTTGGCTGACGTGTCAGGCTTCGTCTTTGGGGGGGGGGGGGGGGGGGGGGGTCGCCGGGACGGCCAAACGGACAACGGGTAACCCTGGGGGCTCCCGCCGCCTTCAAGAGGGGGCCCCGCCCAAAATTTGTTTTTCCAAGAAGTTGATAGAGCGTATTAATTCGCTCTCATTGATGTGACGATGCTGCATGGATCTGCAGCTACATTTGGGGTGAGAAAACGAAATAATAAATAAATTCATAAATAAATAGCATGCCATAAATATTACAAGGCGTGAGGTTGAGGGGGCCAGCCTGGTTTCTTACACTGGGGCCAGCTGGGGCCAAAACATTCTGGGAGAGAAAACGAAACACTTTATGATTTGTCTATACCTTCATCAGTCTGCAAGTCTTGGTGCACCAACATCTCTTGTCGTTTTGTTTGCGCTCTCAGAGACAATTAAGGTTTCCCTTTATACGGTAGTTGCCAGATGCTACCTGTATGTTTCATGAGTCAAAATCTGTCTGCAAAATAATGGACCCTCCCAAATCTGTGTTTGAGACTTGATCCTGAAGGCTTAGATCATTAGAGCAACCGAGGAGCTTGGACCTTATTTGTAGAACACCGTTCATCAAACTGTTATACTGAAAGAAACGCCGTGACCGCGTAAGCGTGACCGCGTGAGTGCGTGACCAGGAGGGCTGGCGTGGCGAGTCTGGCGACCACCCCCATCTGACCTGTGCGAGGCGAATGCAATTTTTTGCACATGGGCGATGGGCGCGGATCCGGATGGGCGATGGGCGATGGGCGGCGTACTCCTCCAGCACGTGCCCCTGGTGCTGACGATGCCTCACTCCAAAAGATCACTCACGATGGCTGACGTGACCACGTGTTGCATGCTGGAGATGGCATTTTGTGACGCAGCCAGGATACAGCCCCGGATACAGCCAGCCATGGCACTGCAGGTGCATGCTGGAGTCCAGCTGGAGTCCCTCTGCTTGAGACCCTGGCGGACATGGGCTTCATGCAGGTCGCAGAGTCACGTGGAGAGCGTTGTTCAGCTAGGGCTGCGACAATTCGCTTCGTTGGCCCAGAAATCCACGTGGACACGTGGTTTTTGTCCGCCGTCCCTCAATTTCTTTAGTTATTCCTTTTTGGACACTACTTCGGCTACTTATAGGTTACTTTGACCTCCTCATCCAACTTCCAACCCCCCGGCTTGCGACTAAAACTTCAAACTTGCCGATTCGCCGGACTGCTTTCTTTCTTGATTTTCCATACTTCAAAATGCAAACCAAGATGCAAGCCATGTCAAAGCAGAACGTTGGATGCGCTCGCCAGATGCAGAAGGGTGCGTCTCCCCGGACAGCCTCCTTTCGCCAACGTCACTCTCACGCCCTGCCATATCGCTTCCCCAGCTTCCACCTTTCCCTCCGAATCCCATCCGCCTCTTGTTTCCCTCTTCTTGCCCCTCCCCACGAAAATACCTTCCTTATCTTCCCATCCTGATTACCCCCCCGTCCTGTTCGTTTCGCAGTTTCTGCCATTCCAAGCAGGCCCGTGCAGCAGCGCAAGGTAAGAATGAGCGGCTGTTGAAGCCACAAGCTATATGCGAGTTTCCGGAACTGCTGCGGCTGGTAGCTAGATCACACCCGTCATTATCGAACCGTGCCAATTCCCTCATCCCTCACGTGCAATTCGCCATGCCTTCAGTCCGCTCCCTCGTTCATGAGCCCAATTCGTCTTTCACCACCGATTCCCCTCCCCTCTCGCCCTGCAGTCCGTGAAGGTGAACACTGCCTCCAAGGATGTCGTGCTCAACGCCTCCTCCTTCATGAATCCAGGACAGGTCCTGAACAGGCAGATTCTGGAGCCTCCCTCTTGGGAGCTGCCCCAGAGCGCCCACAGAATTTCTGAGGGTCTGAACCCTAAGCAAGGTCGCCTCAGGGTGTTCTCTGGAACCTCCAACCAGGTGTGTACTCATGGCAACTTTAATCAACCGTTCCATGTGCCGCTTGTTCTCATGAATTACCTGTCCCTTTGTGCTACCTATTCCCTCGGGACTGTCTATCCCCATGCACCATGCGATCTGGTTAACCAACAGTGCCCATGTGCCACCTGTTAGAATGGAGCTCCAAATTTGGTTTAACTTTTCATCCCACAACCAGCTCCTTCCCATGCACTGCGGTTTCTCATGAACTGCATGCCTGCATGAGCCAGCTGCTCTCATCTCTAGGTTGAACCTCGGGAATTACGTCATAGCCTCGGAATGGCGTGTCTGTCCTGGTCAGCTGCCTTGGCTTCTCCCAGGAGAGAAACTGGTCAGTGGTTGGTCAGTGGTGAAGGTGTGATTGGTCGTGGGTAGGCAGCTCCTGCTGAGAGAATGGTACCTGCTCCCTCATTAGGACTGACTTTGGCGATCCCATATAATCCTCAAGCCTGGGGCTAGCATATCGGAACTCACCCTTCGAGGCGAAAATTCTTAACGGAAAATAAGAAATCTTGCAGGATTTGTAACCCTCATCTGATTTGAAAGCCTAACTGGAGACTGGAAGTCAAACCAGAGCCGCTGTAGTGAAGACAGAAATTTACCAGCAAATGCAATGGAATAAATTCATCTCAAAATCAAGTAATTTTAACTGTGGCAGGGAACATAAGCCCTAGCTACATGCTTTGACAAATCAATGCACAGTGTCAGAAGTACCAGAGACATGGATTGGAAAACGAGGAACCTAGTAATTAAAGCACCTTCCATCCCCCTTTCACTTTTTCTTCTTACGCACCTCCAATCCCCCGCCCCTAATTCCCCTTACACACCTCTCCCCTCTCCTCTTATTCCCCTTACACACCTGCAATCCCCCCTCCCCTTATTCCCCTTACACACCTCCAATCCCCCCTCCCCTTATTCCCCTTACACACCTGCAATCCCCCCTCCCCTTATTCCCCTTACACACCCCTCCCCCCTCCCCTTGTTCTCCTTCCACATCCAATCCCCCCTCCCCTTATTCCCCTTACACGCCTATCCCTCCCCCCCTTATCTGTGCCCCATTTTCTTTTCTCCTTGCACGCCATTTCTCCTTTCCCTTACCTCCCATTTCTCCTTGCACGCCGATCCCCCCTCCCCTTATCTGTGCCCCATTTTCTTTTCTCCTTGCGCGCCATTTCTCCTTTCCCTTACCTCCCATTTCTCCTTACACGCCCATCCCCCCTCCCCTTATCTGTGCCCCAGCCCTTGGCCGCTGAGGTCGCTGATTACCTCGGACTGGAGTTGGGTAAGATCAAGGTCAAGCGCTTTGCTGACGGAGAGGTATACGTCCAGATGCAGGTGAGGGTCTAGGGTTTAGGTTTTGGAGAGGTATATGTCCAGATGCAGGTGAGGGTTAAGAGTTTAGCTTTTGGACTGGTATACATCCAGATGCAGGTGAGGGTTTATGGTTTAGGTTTTGGACAGGTATGCGTCCAGATGCAGGTGCGGGTTTAGGGCTTAGGTTTTGGAGAGGTATACTTCCAGATGCAGGTGTGTCATAAACATGGTTTTTGATTCGCTACCAGTAGCAATGGAGAGCTGGGGGCTTCGGGGGCCTCAGGTAATGAACCTTTCAGCCCAAACAAGGTCTTGGATAGTAGCGATGGAGAGCTGGGGGCTTCGGGGGCCTCAGGTAATGAACATTTCGGCCCAAACAAGGTCTCGGATAGTAGCGATGGAGAGCTGGGGGCTTCGGGGGCCTCAGGTAATGAACATTTCAGCCCAAACAAGGTCTCGGATAGTAGCGATGGAGAGCTGGGGGCTTCGGGGGCCTCAGGTAATGAACATTTTGGCTCAAACAAGGTCTCGGATAGTAGTGATGGAGAGCTGGGGGCTTCGGGGGCCTCAGGTAATGAACATTTCGGCCCAAACAAGGTCTCGGGTAGTAGCGATCAGGATAGGTAGTGGACAAAGAATTAGCGGTGCCTCCCTCAACCCGCCACCCCGTTAGTCCACCCTTAACCTTCCTGAACATCCTAAAACCACGAACCCTCACCACCTTCAAATCATAAAACCGTGAACCCTCACCCCCTTCAAATCATAAAACCATGAACCCTCACCCCCTTAAAATCTTAAAACCACGAACCTTCACCCCCCTAAAATCATAAAACCACGAACCCTCACCTCCCTAAAATCATATAACTATGAACCCTCACCCCCTTCAAATCATAAAACCACGAACCATCGCCCCCCTAAAATCATTTAACCATGAACCCTCACCCCCTGCAAATCATAAAACCATGAACCCTCACCCCCCTGCAAATCATAAAACCACGAACCATCACCCCCTAAAAATCATAAAACCACGTACACCCACCCCCTTCAAAAATCCTAGAACCATGAACCCTCACCCCCTCAAAATTAAACCACGAACCCTCACCCCCCTAAAATCATAAAACCACGAACCCTCACCCCCTTTAAATTTGACAACCATGAACCCTCACCCCCTTCAAATTAGAAAACCATGAACCCTTACCCCCCTTCAAATCCTGAAATCACGAATCCTCACTTCAATCAACTAGTTCCTTCTAAGCTCCCACAGCAAGCTTTGCTGACCATTTGCAGACCCGCATTTGCTGACCTTTATTTGCTGACCATTTGCAGACCCGCATTTGCTGACCATTTGCAGACCCGCACTTGCTGACCATTTGCAGACCCGCATTTGCTGACCTTTATTTGCTGACCATTTGCAGACCCGCTTTTGCAGACCCGCACTTGCTGACCATTTGCAGACCCACATTTGCTGACCATTTGCAGACCCACATTTGCTGACCATTTGCAGACCCGCACTTGCTGACCTTTATTTGCTGACCATTTGCAGTCCCGCATTTGCTGACCATTTGCAGACCCACATTTGCTGACCATTTGCAGACCCGCACTTGCTGACCTTTATTTGCTGACCATTTGCAGTCCCGCATTTGCTGACCATTTGCAGACCCGCATTTGCTGACCTGTATTTGCTGACCATTTGCAGACCCGCATTTGCTGACCTGTATTTGCTGACCATTTGCAGACCCACATTTGCTGACCATTCGCAGACGCGCATTTTCAGACCATTTGCTGACCCGCGTTCCAGACCATTTCCTGACCCGCATTTGGTAAACATTTGCTGACCATTTGCTGACCCGCCCGACCATGCATTTTAATAGTCACCGGTACCGATGGTTGACATTAGATTTGCAGTGTTGTCTGGGTCCACTGTTGAAACGTGACCAAATCAATGACAGTGGTGTCAACTATACTTTGTTGTACTGCTGGGTCAGCAATACTGGTGGTTGGCAGTACATTTGCATTGTCGTCTTGGTCCACTGCCTGTGACGGAATTAATGACAGTAGTGTCGATTGAAAAAATTAATGATACAATTATAAATAATAAAAAAGTGCAATACAATTAATTTAGTAATGTGTTGTACTGCTGGGTCAGCAAAACCTGCTATACGCCCACCCACCCCAGTTGCCTAGGCCACAAAGCAGCCGAGGCTCCCAACCCCGAAGCGACCACCGCCACAGCGTCTACCACGCAAGAAGGGGGCACTGAACCAGGGACTGTGTGCTACCTCACCCCATATCAGCCTTTCATCTCTGAAGAACTTTAATTTGTTGTACTGCTGGGTCAGCAAAAACTGCTGTGTGCTACTTCACCTCATATCAGCCTTTCATCTCTGAAGAACTTTAATTTGTTGTACTGCTGGGTCAGCAAAAACTGCTGTGTGCTACCTCACCTCATATCAGCCTTTCATCTCTGAAGAACTTTAATTTGTTGTACTGCTGGGTCAGCAAAAACTGCTGTGTGCTACCTCACCTTATATCAGCCTTTCATCTCTGAAGAACTTTAATTTGTTGTACTGCTGGGTCAGCAAAAACTGCTGTGTGCTACCTCACCTCGCCCCATATCAACCTTTCACCTTCCTCAGGAGTCATTTCGTGGATGCGATGTTTTCCTGGTGCAGCCCACCTGCCCCCCACTCAACGACTCCCTCATGGAGCTAACGGTGATGGTCAGCAAAACCTGTTGTGCGCTACCTCACCCCTTATCAACCTTTCACCTTCCTCAGGAGTCCATTCGTGGATGCGATGTTTTCCTGGTGCAGCCCACCTGCCCCCCAGTCAACGACTCCCTCATGGAGCTGATGGTGATGATCGATGCGTGCAGGCGAGCCTCTGCCCGCACCATCACCTGTGTCATCCCTTACTATGGGTATGCTCGTGCTGATCGCAAGACCCAGGTATGCAACAGTGTTTCTTATTTGAGCTACGCGTAGCAGCATCTAAACAGCTCCCTTTCCCTGTCCTTACTCTGCCCACACCATCACTTGCGTCATCCCTTAATATGGATATGCTCGTGCTGATCGTAAAACCCAGGTATGCGACAGTGTTTTGAATGTGTTTTGAATTTGAATGCAAACAGGAGAGTGTACCAACTGGAGAACGGATCCTGTTGAAGTATAGTCAATAAATAGTGTTTATTGTTTGAGCTACGCCTAGCAGCACCTAAACAGCTCCCTTTCCCTGTCCTTACTTTTACCAACTCGTTTTTTGTATGAATCATTTACATCTTGTTAACATCATTTTTTGAATCATTTACATCATGTTTGAATTATTTCGTCATTTTTTCAGTCATTTACATCATTTTTGAATCATTTACATCATGTTTACATCATTTTTGAATCATTTACATCATTTTTTGAATCATTTACATCATTTTTGAATCATTTACATCATTTTTACATACTGTTTTTAATCATGTACATAATTGTAACATCATTATTTGAATCATTTACATCATTTTTTGAATCATTATTTGAATCACTTACATCATTTTTTGAATCATTTACATCATTTTGAGTAGCTTCAAATACAGTCTTGAAATTAACCTTTTTAGAGAAAGTGAAGAAGTAAAAAAGATAAAATTGAAAATATTTGCAGTATATTTAGTATAAACAAGCTAGTATGTCTCTAAGCTATCATGGAAATGCTTGTGCTGATCGCAAGACCCAGGTATGCAACAGCGTTTTATATTACACTACAGAAGAGTGTGCCAACTGAAGAATGGATCCTGTTCAAGTACAGTCGATAGGGGTAATCGATTTAGTTTTGAATTTGAACAGAAGAGTGTACCAACACTAGAACAGATCCTGTTCAAGTACAGTCGCCAAACAGTGTTTCTTGTTGGAGCTACGCGTAGTAGCATCTAAACAGCTCCCCTTTCCCTATCCTTACTTTGATCAACTTGGAATGTTAATTATTTTTTGGCGGAGCCCCCCCTTCTGGGGAACGGGAGCCCCCAGTGTTACCCATTTGTCCGTTCAACCATCCATCCATCCATCTGACCGTGATGAAGCCTGAAACGTCAGCCAATGGTCTCGTAACTAACTCGCTTCCGTTGCCACCTGTCGCTCCGTCGCGACCACTCTCCGCCAATTTCTAGCGTCGCAGGCGACGCTGCATAGAACTTGTGTTGTATTCATCAACATCATTTTGAATAACTTCAAATATAGTCTTGAAACTTGAATCTTTTTAGAGACAAATTCAAGAAGTATAAAATAAAATATAAAATACAATATAAAATTTGAAATATTTGCAGTGTATTAATAATAAACAAGCTAGTATGTCTCAAAGTTGTCATGAAAGGCGTTCCAACGCAGCCGAATGCATGGGGCTTGAGCCAGTGAAAGGCTCATGGAGCTGGCTGGTAGCTGCCATGCGTAGCCCCCCAAAAGAACCAGCTATGCAACCCCAAAAGCAAGCTCGACATTATGAACAAATTGTTTGCCACCCGCCTCCCTCCCTCACTGTACCACAGCCCGCAAAAAATGGCTGGAGACATGTATCAAAGCTAAAGGACGCAAACATTTTCTCCAAGTATTCTGTCCTAGCATGCTGAAATAAAAACATGAAACAATACAAATCAGAAACATATAACTAGCTATGGGTTAGTAGCCAGAATAGTACATGCCTCCAGCCAGACAATTTCTAGCTTGAGCCATTGACCTCACTGTACCGTGCGTAGCCACCCTACCCTCCACACCCTCCACACCCACGCAGCCCACCCCTATTGCCTGCCTCATGCCTCCCTTGACCATGCCATGCCACCCCCGCCCTCCACACCCAGTCACCCTTACCCTACTGCCTGCATTCTGCCTCCTGTCTCCCCTCGCCATGCCACGCCATCCCTGCCCTCCACACCCACTCACCCTTACCCTACTGCCTGCATTCTGCTTCCTGTCTCCCCTCGCCATGCCACGCCACCCCTGCCCTCCACACCCACTCACCCTTACCCTACTGCCTGCATTCTGCCTCCTGTCTCCCCTCGCCATGCCACGCCACCCCTGCCCTCCACACCCACTCACCCTTACCCTACTGCCTGCATTCTGCCTCCTGTCTCCCCTCGCCATGCCACGCCACCCCTGCCCTCCACACCCACTCACCCCTACCCAATTGCCTGCCTCCTGTCTCCCCTCGCCATACCATACCACCCCAGCCCTCCACACTCACTCACCCCATCCCCCCCCTCCCCTCCGCTCCCCTCCCCCTAATACAGGGCCGTGAGTCCATTGCTGCCAAGCTGACTGCCAACATGATCACGGTTGCCGGAGCCGACCGTGTGCTGGCCATGGATCTGCACTCTGGCCAGTGCGTTGGATACTTCGATATCCCTGTCGATCACGTGCATGGAGATGTGAGTACATGCTTGATAGACTAGAGTGCCCCCCATTGTTTTTTTACCCAATAGCCAGCAAGGAGAATAGCCGCAGTCGACCGTGTGCTGGCCATGGATCTGCACTCTGGCTTGTGCGTTAACTACTTTGATATCCCTGTCGATCACGTGCATGGAGATGTGAGTCTCGGTGGACTACTGTGCCCTCCTCTTCTTCTTCTACCCAATAGCTAGCAAGGAAAGCTGCCTAGAAGCTGTTACATATAGCGAAAATAGAAGCAACAATACAGTGAGTCAGGGTACTTCAAATGGCCAAATTGGCCAGCGCTTTAGTGCAATTGAAAACAAAAAAACTGCGCTTTGCAGTGCAAAAAGCGCAAAAAATGCTTGCAGCGCCCGCAAGGGGTTGCAAAAAACTGCGCTTAAAGCGCAGAGGGGGTCAAAAAGTCAGCGCTCAAAAGCGCAAAAGCGCGCGCTTTGAATTGCCCTGGTCGACGTTCATAATTTGTCAATTGATTGGTGTACAGGTTTATACCGAGTTTTCGGGTTTTTATTTTATTTTATTTATTTATTTGACCAAAACACCCACGCAAAAGAGCGCTTTGAATTACCACTTTGTTTTACCTGCAGTGAATCACCACTTTGTTTTACGACAACGGGTTGCCATTCCGACGCTGCATGGTGATGCATGGGTCTGGCTAAACTAGTCAGAAATACCCCCCCCCAACCCCAACCCCAACCCCCCGGGCTTTGCGCTTGGCTCTCCGCAGGGTTGGGGCGGCAGAGCGTCGCACTGGGGTCGCACCAAGACGCTCAATTTGCAACGCGTCCCACAGAAGAAAAAACAGTGTCCATCATCATGAACTCGTCCACACATTCATTGGTGAAATGTGCCGATGACTCGCCATTAGATATCATAGGGTATTGCATATAAATGGTAACTTGAGCCTAGTCAGACTGCCAGCATCATATGCTTTCATATGATGACACGATATCAAAGGATATCATGTTGCCGTTCCCTAGTAATTTTCTAAGCCCATGACTCCTCATTGGTCGAGTGCAACCCATTTGTGTTAATGATGATGATGATGATGATTACATTTCCCCACTGTTAAACTGGCTAAACTAGTCAGAAATGCCCCCCCGGGCTCCCCGCTTTGCTCTACGCAGGGTTTGGGGGGCAGCGCATAGCACTGGGGTCGCACCAAGACGCTCAATTTGCAACGCGTTCCACAGAAGAAAACACAGTGTCCATCATCATGAACTTGTCCACACATTCAATGGTGAAATGTGCCTACGACTCCTCATTGGCTATCATAGGGTATTGCTAATAAAAGGTTACTTCAGCCTAGTCAGACTGCCGGCATCATATGCTTTCATATGGTGACACGATATCATAGAATATCATATTGCCGTTCCCTAGTAATTTTCCAAGCCCATGACTCCTCATTGATCAAGTGCACGTACCCGTTTATATCGATGATGATGATCATTTCCCCACTCTTTTCATCCCTCAGGTTGTTGTCCTTGACTACCTTGCCTCCAAGAGGATCCCCACTGGAGAGTTGGTGGTGGTCTCTCCTGATGTTGGTGGTGTTAGCAGGTGAGAGTTGGTGGTGATGCTCTCTCTTCATGGTGGTGATAGGATGGGAGAGGTGGTAGTTGTCTCTCCTGATGTTAGTGGTGTTAGCGGGTGAGAGTTGGTGGTGAAAGCAGGAGAGAGGTGGTGGTGGTAACTCCTGATGTTGGTGGTGTTAGCAGGTGAGAGTTGGTAATGATGCCCTCTCCTTATGGTGGTGTTAGCATGGGAAAGGAGGTAGTGGTCTCTCCTGATGTTAGTGGTGTTAGCAGGTGAGAGTTGGTAATGATGCCCTCTCCTTATGGTGGTGTTAGCATGGGAAAGGAGGTAGTGGTCTCTCCTGATGTTAGTTGTGTTAGCAGGTGAGAGTTGGTAATGATGCTCTCTCCTTATGGTGGTGTTAGCATGGGAAAGGAGGTAGTGGTCTCTCCTGATGTTAGTGGTGTTAGCAGGTGTGAGTTGGTGGTGATGCTCTCTCCTCATGGTGGTGATAGGAGGGGAAAGGTGGTAGTGGTCTCTCCTGATGTTAGTGGTGTTAGCAGGTGAGAGTTGGTGGTGATGCTCTCTCCTCATGGTGGTGATAGGAGGGGAAAGGTGGTAGTGGTCTCTCCTGATGTTAGTGGTGTTATCGGGTGTGAGTTGGTGGTGATGCTCTCTCCTCATGGTGGTGATAGGAGGGGAAAGGTGGTAGTGGTCTCTCCTGATGTTAGTGGTGTTAGCAGGTGAGAGTTGGTGGTGATGCTCTCTCCTCATGGTGTTGATAGGAGGGGAAAGGTGGTAGTGGTCTCTCCAGATGTTAGTGGTGTTAGCGGGTGAGAGTTGGTGGTGATGCTCTCTCCTCATGGTGGTGATAGGAGGGGAAAGGTGGTAGTGGTCTCTCCTGATGTTGGTGGTGTTAGCGGGTGAGAGTTGGTGGTGATGCTCTCTCCTCATGGTGGTGATAGCAGGGGAGAGGTGGTAGTGGTCTCTCCTTATGTTAGTGGTGTTAGCAGGTGAGAATTGGTGGTGAAAGCAGGGGAGAGGTGGTGGTGGTAACTCCTGATGTTGGTGGTGTTAGCAGGTGAGAGTTGGTAATGATGCCCTCTCCTTATGGTGGTGTTAGCAGGGGAGAGGTGGTAGTGGTCTCTCCTGTTGTTGGTGGTGTTGGCAGGTGTGAGTTGGTGGTGATGCTCTCTCCTCATGGTGGTGATAGGATGGGAAAGGTGGTGGTGGTCTCTCCTGATGTTGGTGGTGTTGGCAGGTGTGAGTTGGTGGTGATGCTCTCTCCTCATGGTGGTGATAGGAGGGGAAAGGTGGTAGTGGTCTCTCCTGATGTTGGTGGTGTTAGCAGGTGTGAGTTGGTGGTGATGCTCTCTCCTCATGGTGGTGATAGCAGGGGAAAGGTGGTGGTGGTCTCTTCTGATGTTAGTGGTGTTAGCGGGTGTGAGTTGGTGGTGATGCTCTCTCCTCATGGTGGTGATAGCAGGGGACAGGTGGTAGTGGTCTCTCCTGATGTTAGTGGTGTTAGCAGGTGAGAATTGGTGGTGAAAGCAGGTGAGAGGTGGTGGTGGTAACTCCTGATGTTGGTGGTGTTAGCAGGTGAGAGTTGGTGGTGATGCTCTCTCCTCATGGTGATGATAGCAGGGAAGAGGTGGTAGTGGTCTCTCCTGATGTTGGTGGTGTTGGCAGGTGTGAGTTGGTGGTGATGCTTTCTCCTCATGGTGGTGATAGGAGGGGAAAGGTGGTGGTGGTCTCTTCTGATGTTAGTGGTGTTATCGGATGTGAGTTGGTGGTGATGCTCTCTCCTCATGGCGGTGATAGCATGGGAGAGGTGGTAGTGGTCTCTCCTGATGTTAGTGGTGTTACGGGTGAGAGTTGGTGGTGAAAGCAGGGGAGAGGTGGTGGTGGTAACTCCTGATGTTGGTGGTGTTAGCAGGTGAGAGTTGGTAATGATGCCCTCTCCTTATGGTGGTGTTAGCATGGGAAAGGAGGTAGTGGTCTCTCCTGATGTTAGTGGTGTTAGCAGGTGAGAGTTGGTAATGATGCCCTCTCCTTATGGTGGTGCTAGCCATGGGAAAGGAGGTAGTTGTCCGTCCGATGTTGTGGTGTTTTTAGCAGGTGAGAGTTTGTAATGATGCCTCTCCGTAATGGTGGTGTAGCATGGGCAAGGAGGTAGTGTTCTCGCCTGATGTTAGTGGGTGTTAGCAGGTGTGAGTGGTGGGGTGATGCCTCTCCTCCTCTGGTGGTGATAAATGGGGAAAGGTGTAGTGGTCTCTTCTTCTCCTGATGTTAGTGGGTGTTAGCAGTGAGAGTTTGGTGTGATATGTCTTCCTCTCCTCATGGGGTTGATAGGAGGGAAAGGTGGTAGTGGTTCTCTTCCTGAGTTGTAGTGGTGTTAGCGGGTGAGATTTGGTGGTGATGCTCTTCTCTCCTCATGGTGGTGATAGGAGGGGAAAGGTGTAGTGGTCTCTCCTGATGTTTGGTGGTGTTATCGTTTGAGAGTTGGTGTGATGCTCTCTCCCTAATGGTTGTGATATGAGGGGAAAGGTGGTGTGGTCTCTCCTGATGTTAGTGGTGTTAGTGGGTGAGAGTTGGTGGTGATGCTCTCTCCTCATGGTGGTGATAGGAGGGGGAAAGGTGGTAGTGGGTCTCTCCTGATGTTTAGTGGGTGTTAGCGGGTGAGAGTTGGCTGGTGATGCTCTCTCCTCATGGTGGTGATAGGAGGGGAAAGGGTGGTAGTGGTCTCTCCTGATGTTGGTGGTGTTAGCGGGTGAGAGTGGTTGGGTGGTGATGCTCTCTCCTCATGGTGGGTGATAGCAGGGGAGAGGTGGTAGTGGTCTCTCCTTATGTTAGTGGTGTTAGCAGGTGAGAATTGGTGGTGAAAGCAGGGGAGAGGTGGTGGTGGTAACTCCTGATGTTGGTGGTGTTAGCAGGTGAGAGTTGGTAATGATGCCCTCTCCTTATGGTGGTGTTAGCAGGGGAGAGGTGGTAGTGGTCTCTCCTGTTGTTGGTGGTGTTGGCAGGTGTGAGTTGGTGGTGATGCTCTCTCCTCATGGTGGTGATAGGATGGGAAAGGTGGTGGTGGTCTCTCCTGATGTTGGTGGTGTTGGCAGGTGTGAGTTGGTGGTGATGCTCTCTCCTCATGGTGGTGATAGGAGGGGAAAGGTGGTGGTGGTCTCTCCTGATGTTGGTGGTGTTAGCAGGTGTGAGTTGGTGGTGATGCTCTCTCCTCATGGTGGTGATAGCAGGGGAAAGGTGGTGGTGGTCTCTTCTGATGTTAGTGGTGTTAGCGGGTGTGAGTTGGTGGTGATGCTCTCTCCTCATGGTGGTGATAGCAGGGGACAGGTGGTAGTGGTCTCTCCTGATGTTAGTGGTGTTAGCAGGTGAGAATTGGTGGTGAAAGCAGGTGAGAGGTGGTGGTGGTAACTCCTGATGTTGGTGGTGTTAGCAGGTGAGAGTTGGTGGTGATGCTCTCTCCTCATGGTGATGATAGCAGGGGAGAGGTGGTAGTGGTCTCTCCTGATGTTGGTGGTGTTGGCAGGTGTGAGTTGGTGGTGATGCTTTCTCCTCATGGTGGTGATAGGAGGGGAAAGGTGGTGGTGGTCTCTTCTGATGTTAGTGGTGTTATCGGATGTGAGTTGGTGGTGATGCTCTCTCCTCATGGCGGTGATAGCATGGGAGAGGTGGTAGTGGTCTCTCCTGATGTTAGTGGTGTTACGGGTGAGAGTTGGTGGTGAAAGCAGGGGAGAGGTGGTGGTGGTAACTCCTGATGTTGGTGGTGGTAGCAGGTGAGAGTTGGTAATGATGCCCTCTCCTTATGGTGGTGTTAGCATGGGAAAGGAGGTAGTGGTCTCTCCTGATGTTAGTGGTGTTAGCAGGTGAGAGTTGGTAATGATGCCCTCTCCTTATGGTGGTGTTAGCATGGGAAAGGAGGTAGTGGTCTCTCCTGATGTTAGTGGTGTTGGCAGGTGAGAGTTGGTAATGATGCCCTCTCCTTATGTTGGTGTTAGCATGGGAAAGGAGGTAGTGGTCTCTCCTGATGTTAGTGGTGTTAGCAGGTGAGAGTTGGTGGTGATGCTCTCTCCTCATGGTGGTGATAGGAGGGGAAAGGTGGTAGTGGTCTCTCCTGATGTTAGTGGTGTTAGCGGGTGAGAGTTGGTGGTGATGCTCTCTCCTCATG
The DNA here is from genome assembly GCA_013435795.1 of Chlamydomonas sp. ICE-L. NCBI lineage: Eukaryota > Viridiplantae > Chlorophyta > Chlorophyceae > Chlamydomonadales > Chlamydomonadaceae > Chlamydomonas > Chlamydomonas sp. ICE-L. Next base: position 2,628,363 of record JACBWV010000234.1, read on the forward strand.
GTGGTGATAGGAGGGGAAAGGTGGTAGTGGTCTCTCCTGATGTTAGTGGTGTTATCGGGTGAGAGTTGGTGGTGATGCTCTCTCCTCATGGTGGTGATAGGAGGGGAAAGGTGGTAGTGGTCTCTCCTGATGTTAGTGGTGTTAGCGGGTGAGAGTTGGTGGTGATGCTCTCTCCTCATGGTGGTGATAGGAGGGGAAAGGTGGTAGTGGTCTCTCCTGATGTTGGTGGTGTTAGCGGGTGAGAGTTGGTGGTGATGCTCTCTCCTCATGGTGGTGATAGCAGGGGAGAGGTGGTAGTGGTCTCTCCTGATGTTGGTGGTGTTAGCGGGTGAGAGTTGGTGGTGATGCTCTCTCCTAATGGTGGTGATAGGAGGGGAAAGGTGGTAGTGGTCTCTCCTGATGTTAGTGGTGTTAGCGGGTGAGAGTTGGTGGTGATGCTCTCTCCTAATGGTGGTGATAGGAGGGGAAAGGTGGTAGTGGTCTCTCCTGATGTTGGTGGTGTTAGCGGGTGAGAGTTGGTGGTGATGCTCTCTCCTCATGGTGGTGATAGCAGGGGAGAGGTGGTAGTGGTCTCTCCTTATGTTAGTGGTGTTAGCAGGTGAGAATTGGTGGTGAAATCAGGGAGAGGTGGTGGTGGTAACTCCTGATGTTGGTGGTGTTAGCAGGTGAGAGTTGGTAATGATGCCCTCTCCTTATGGGGGTGTTAGCAGGGGAGAGGTGGTAGTGGTCTCTCCTGTTGTTGGTGGTGTTGGGCAGGTGTGAGTTGGTGGTGATGCTCTCTCCTCATGGTGGTGATAGGAGGGGGAAAGGTGGTGGTGGTCTCTCCTGAATGTTGGTGGTGTTGGCAGGTGTGAGTTGGTGGTGATGCTCTCGTCCTCATGGTGGTGATAGGAGGGGGAAAGGTGGTGGTGGTCTCTCACTGATGTTGGTGGTTAGCAGGTGTGAGTTGGTGGGTGATGCCGCTCTCCTCATGGTGGTGATAGCAGGGGAAAGGTGGTGGTGGTCTCGTCTGATGTTAGTGGGTGTTAGCGGGTGTGAGTTGGTGGTGAATGCTCTCTCCTCATGTGGGTGATAGCAGGGAACAGGTGGTAGTGGTCTCTCCGATGTTAGTGGTGTTAGCAGGTGAGAATTGGTGGTGAAAGCATGTGAGAGGTGGGGGTGGTAACTCCTGAATGTTGGTGGGTTTAGCAGGTGAGAGTTGGGTGGTGAATGCTCTCTCCTCATGGTGATGATAGCAGGGGAGAGGTGGTATTGGTCTCTCCTGATGTTGGTGGTGTTTGGCAGGTGGTGAGTTGGTGGTGATGCTTCTCCTCATGGTTGGTGATAGGAGGGGAAGGTGGTGGTGGTCTCTTCTGATGTTAGTGGTGTTATCGGATGTGAGTTGGTGGTGATGCTCTCTCCTCATGGCGGTGATAGCATGGGAGAAAGGTGGTAGTGGTCTCTCCTGATGTTAGTGGTGTTACGGGTGAGAGGTTGTGTGAAAGCAGGGGAGAGGTGGTGGTGGTAACTCCTGATGGTGGGTGGTGGTAGCAGGTGAGAGTTGGTAGATGGATGCCCTCTCCTTATGGTGGTGTTAGCATGGGAAAGGAGGTAGTGGTCTCTCCTGATGTTAGTGTGTTAGCAGGTGAGAGTTGGTAATGATGCCCTCTCCTTATGGTGGGTGTTAGCATGGGAAAGGAGGTAGTGGTCTCTCCTGATGTTATGGTGTTGGCAGGTGAGAGTTGGTAATGATGCCCTCAGTCCTTATGTTGGTGTTAGCATGGGAAAGGAGGTATTGGTCTCTCCTGATGTTAGTGGTGTTAGCAGGTGAGAGTTGGTGGTGATGCTCTCTCCTCATGGTGGTGATAGGAGGGGAAAGGTGGTAGTGGTCTCTCCTGATGTTAGTGGTGTTAGCGGGTGAGAGTTGGTGGTTGATGCTCTCTTCTTCTCATGGTGTGATAGGAGGGGAAGGTGGTAGTGGTCTCTCCTGATGTTAGTGGTGTTATCGGGTGTGAGTTGGTGGTGATGCTCTCTCCTCATGGTGTTGATAGGAGGGGGAAAGGTGGTAGTGGTCTCTCCTGATGTTAGTGGTGTTAGCGGGTGAGAGTTGGTGGTGATGCTCTCTCCTCATGGTGGTGATAGGAGGGGAAAGGTGGTAGTGGTCTCTCCTGATGTTGGTGGTGTTAGCGGGTGAGAGTTGGTGGTGATGCTCTCTCCTCATGGTGGTGATAGCAGGGGAGAGGTGGTAGTGGTCTCCTCCTGATGTTGGTGGGTGTTAGCGGGTGAGAGTTGGTGGTGAGCTCTCTCCTCATGGTGGTGATAGCAGGGGAGAGGTGGTAGTGGTCTCTCCTTATGTTAGTGGTGTTAGCAGGTGAGAATTGGTGGTGAAAGCAGGGGAGAGGTGGTGGTGGTAACTCCCGATGTTGGTGGTGTTAGCAGGTGAGAGTTGGTAATGATGCCCTTTCCTTATGGTGGTGTTAGCAGGGGAGAGGTGGTAGTGGTCTCTCCTGTTGTTGGTGGTGTTGGCAGGTGTGAGTTGGTGGTGATGCTCTCTCCTCATGGTTGTTATAGGAGGGGAAAGGTGGTGGTGGTCTCTCCTGATATTGGTGGAGTTGGCAGGTGTGAGTTGGTGGGTGATGCTCTCTCCTCATGGTGGTGATAGGAGGGGAAAGGTGGTGTGGTGGTCTCTCCTGATGTTGGTGGTGTTAGCAGGTGTGAGTTGGTGTGATGCGCTCTCCTCATGGTAATGATAGCAGGGGAAAGGTGGTGGTGGTCCTCTTCTGATGTTAGTGGTGTTAGCGGGTGTGAGTTGGTGGTGATGCTCTCTCCTCATGGTGGTGATAGCAGGGGACAGGTGGTAGTGGTCTCTCCTGATGTTGGTGGTGTTGGCAGGTGTGAGTTGGTGGTGATGCTTTCTCCTCATGGTGGTGATAGGAGGGGAAAGGTGGTGGTGGTCTCTTCTGATGTTAGTGGTGTTATCGGATGTGAGTTGGTGGTGATGCTCTCTCCTCATGGCGGTGATAGCATGGGAGAGGTGGTAGTGGTCTCTCCTGATGTTAGTGGTGTCAGCGGGTGAGAGTTGGTGGTGAAAGCAGGGGAGAGGTGGTGGTGGTAACTCCTGATGTTGGTGGTGTTAGCAGGTGAGAGTTGGGTAATGATGCCCTCTCCTTATGGTGGTGTTAGCATGGGAAAGGAGGTAGTGGTCTCTCCTGATGTTAGTGGTGTTAGCAGTGAGAGTTGGTGATGATGCCCTCTCCTTATGGTGGGGTTTAGCATGGAAAGGAGGTAGTGGTCTCTCCTGATGTTAGTGGTGTTAGCAGGTTGTGAGTTGGTGGTGATGCTCTCTCCTCATGGTGGTGATAGGAGGGGAAAGGTGGTAGTGGTCCTCTCCTGATGTTAGTGGTGTTAGCAGTGAGAGTTGGTGGTGATGCTCTCTCCTCATGGTGGTGATAGGAGGGGAAAGGTGGTGGTGGTCTCTCCTGATGTTAGTGGTGTTAGCGGGTGAGAGTTGGTGGTGATGCTCTCTCCTCATGGTGGTGATAGGAGGGAAAGGTGGTAGTGGTCTCTCCTGATGTTGGTGGGTGTTATCGGTGAGAGTTGGTGTGATGCTCTCTCCTCATGGTGGTGATAGGAGGGGAAAGGTGGTTGTGGTCTCTCCTGATGTTAGTGGTGTTAGTGGGTGAGAGTTGGTGGTGATGCTCTCTCCTCATGGTGGTGATAGGAGGGGAAAGGTGGTAGTGGTCTCTCCTGATGTTGGTGGTGTTAGCGGGTGAGAGGTTGGTGGTGATGCTTCTCTCTTCATGGTGTGATAGGAGGGGAAAGGTGGTAGTGGTCTCTCCTGATGTTGGTGGTGTTATCGGGGTGAGAGTTGGTGGTGATGCTCTCTCCTCATGTTGGGTGATAGCAGGGGAGAGGTGGTAGTGGTCTCTCCTTATGTTAGTGGTGTTAGCAGGTGAGAATTGGTGGTGAAAGCAGGGGAGAGGCTCCTGATGTTGGTGGTGTTAGCAGGTGTGAGTTGGTGGTGATGCCCTCTCCTTATGGTGGTGTTAGCAGGGGAGAGGTGGTAGTGGTCTCTCCTGTTGTTGGTGGTGTTGGCAGGTGTGAGTTGGTGGTGATGCTCTCTCCTCATGGTGGTGATAGGAGGGGAAAGGTGGTGGTGGTCTCTCCTGATGTTGGTGGTGTTAGCAGGTGTGAGTTGGTGGTGATGCTCTCTCCTCATGGTGGTGATAGGAGGGGAAAGGTGGTGGTGGTCTCTTCTGATGTTAGTGGTGTTAGCGGGTGTGAGTTGGTGGTGATGCTCTCTCCTCATGGTGGTGATAGGAGGGGACAGGTGGTAGTGGTCTTTCCTGATGTTAGTGGTGTTAGCAGGTGAGAATTGGTGGTGAAAGCAGGTGAGAGGTGGTGGTGGTATCTCCTGATGTTGGTGGTGTTAGCAGGTGAGAGTTGGTGGTGATGCTCTCTCCTCATGGTGATGATAGCAGGGGAGAGGTGGTATTGGTCTCTCCTGATGTTGGTGGTGTTGGCAGGTGTGAGTTGGTGGTGATGCTTTCTCCTCATGGTGGTGATAGGAGGGGAAAGGTGGTGGTGGTCTCTTCTGATGTTAGTGGTGTTATCGGATGTGAGTTGGTAATGATGCCCTCTCCTCATGGTGGTGATAGCAGGGGAGAGGTGGTAGTGGTCTCTCCTGATGTTAGTGGTGTTAGCGGGTGAGAGTTGGTGGTGAAAGCAGGTGAGAGGTGGTGGTGGTAACTCCTGATGTTGGTGGTGTTAGCAGGTGAGAGTTGGTGGTGATGCTCTCTCCTCATGGTGATGATAGTAGGGGAGAGGTGGTAGTGGTCTCTCCTGATGTTGGTGGTGTTGGCAGGTGTGAGTTGTTGATGATGCTCTCTCCTCATGGTGGTGATAGGAGGGGAAAGGTGGTGGTGGTCTCTTCTGATGTTAGTGGTGTTAGCGGGTGTGAGTTGGTGGTGATGCTCTCTCCTCATGTTGGTGATAGCATGGGAAAAGAGGAAGTGGTCCTCTCCTGATGTTAGTGGTGTTAGCAGGTGAGAGTTGGTAATGATGCCCTCTCCTTATGGTGGTGTTAACATGGGAAGGAGGTAGTGGTCTCTCCTGATGTTGGTGGTGTTGGCAGGTGTGAGTTGGTGGTGATGCTCTCTCCTCAGGGTGGTGATAGCAGGGGAAAGGTGGTGGTGGTCTCTCCTGATGTTAGTGGTGTTAGCAGGTGTGTAGTGGTGGTGATGCTCTCTCCTCATGGTGGTGATAGCAGGGGAAAGGTGGTGGTGGTCTCTCCTGATGTTGGTGGTGTTAGCAGTGTGAGGTTGGTGGTGATGCTCTCTCCTCATGGTGGTGATAGGAGGGGAAAGGTGGTGGTGGTCTCTCCTGATGTTAGTGGTGTTAGCGGGTGTGAGTTGGTGGTGATGCTCTCTCCTCATGGTGGTGATAGCAGTGGAGAGTTGGTAGTGGTTCTCTCCTGATGTTAGTGGTGTTAGCAGGTGAGAATTGGTGGTGAAAGCAGGGGAGAGGTGGTGGTGGTAACTCCTGATGTTGGTGGTGTTAGCAGGGTGATAGTTGGTGATGATGCCCTCTCCTTGTGGTGGTGTTAGCATGGGAAAGGTGGTAGTGTTACTCCTGGTGTTGGTGGTGTTAGTGTGTAGGTTGATGAGTGGGGGGTTGAGGACCTGCCTGCTTTAACAATCTTGCTGTCCATGTGAAGATTGGCGCACAAATATGACGGCACGTACCCCAGTATGTATGTATGTACGTTACAGTCCAGGGGTAGGCCAAATAGGCTAAAGGGACTTTCCCACCCTCAACCTAGTGCTAAAATGGTACGGTCTTGCAGGCATACTACAGAAAATGTCTCCCCCCCCAAAAAAAACTCACCCCACCCCCCACTCACCCCACCCCCTACTAAAAATGTCTCCCCCCCCTACCATCACCACTCACCCCCACCCGTCCTGTAACCTTCACCAGGGCTCGTGGATTCGCTAAGAAGTTGAACGATGCCCCCTTGGCCATTATCGACAAGCGCCGCTCTGCTCACAATGAGTCAGAGGTCATGAACATTATTGGCGATGTGAGGGGCAAGGTTGCTGTTCTGTGGACGACATGATCGATACCGCTGGTACCATCACCAATGCTGGAAAGGCTCTGCGTCAGCAGGGTGCCCGTGAGGTGTACGCATGTGCTTCACACGCCGTCTTCAGCCCCCCAGCCATTGAGCGGTTAAGCAGCGGCGTGTTCAACGAGGTGATTGTCACCAACACCATCCCGGTACGGGCAGAGGACATGTTTCCCGGCCTCACCGTGCTGTCTGTGGCCAACGTGTTGGGAGAGTCTATCTGGCGAGTGTACAACTCTGCCTCGGTCCAGGCCCTCAGGGATTAGATTGAGAGACGGAGAGTGATAGTGGGATAGCTAGCTAGGGGGGGGATTTTTCTGTTGAGAATGACGTGCGTAAGCAGTTTGGATAGTAGGTTTGGGGTTGGCAGGGTAAGGCAACTGCAAGCTCTTGTGATCCAGCCTGGGGGCATCCAGCAAGCTGTTTTAGATCATCGGGCTAGCTAGCACCACCACGTTACGCCTTTGACATGTCTTGCTGGATGCCCCCAAGCTGTTTTAGATCATTGGGCCAGCTAGCACTAACAAGTTGCGCCTCTAACATGACTTGCTGGCTGCCCACAACCTGGATTATATCATTGGGCCAGCTAGCACTAACAAGTTGCGCCTCTGACATGACTTGCTGGCTGCCCTCAAGCTGGATTATATCATTGGGCCAGCTAGCACCACCATGTTGCGCCTCTGACATGACTTGCTGGCTGCCCACAAGCTGGATTATATCATTGGGCCAGCTAGCACCACCATGTTGCGCCTCATGTCTTGCCGCGGACGCCCTCAATTAGAGGCGAATGACAAATTATTTATTTTGTGAATTCCTGCTATGTTGATTGTGTGAAGTAGAGTGATGTTACCACAGCTGATCAGATGTCTGTGGTAACGAGCCCTAGGCAGCGCCGCAAGCGATGCGGAAAATTGGCGGAGAGTGTTGGCAACGGAACGGAAGGTTGCAACGGAATGGAGCTGACCGAAGCCAGTTAGTTATGGGACAGTCGGCTGACGTGTCAGGCTTCATTTTTTTTTTTGTGTCGGCCGCACAGGCGGACTACGGGGTGAATCTGGGGGCCATCGCCCCCCAGAAGGTGAGGCTCCTCCATAAATAATAATGCTAGTCCAGAGGGTGCGTGTGGGGAGAATTGTTCACTGGGTTACCTAGAGGCCAAACTGTAGCTTATTAGCACTGGTCTAGACTTCGCAGTGCCACACGAGGGGGGGGACTAGCCCCATCCCAAGCGAATACCGTATTTAGCTGCTAGCGGGAATTGAACCTACGACCCCTCAGGACTAGGGTTATATTAATATAGTGGTTTTACCACATATGTGATACAAACCACTGTACTACAGTGTGGCTTGTTAATTCCTCATTTCGTTATAATAGTTTATTACCCCCGAGGCTGGACGGGTTGATTAATGGTCCAGCCCCCGCCCTGCAATCGCTTTGACGGTCGGGAGTTCAAGACCCGCTGCCAGGAGACAGCGGGGGTTTCTCACGCCCACCAATATGACGGCATTGTGTTGCTTCCACGAGGTTGGTTAACATGTATGCGAGTTGGTGGGTTGTAAACCCATGACGCGTGAGAACCCTGCCTGGTAGTACTTCTTCGGACTGCATCATCGACCGACCATGATTGTATGCGAAAGGTTTGAGTGTGTGCAAGAGCCCCTTGTAACCTTTCTTCTGAAAGTGTGTTCAACACTCTGCTGAACGTGAAATGGGCTGACATCCATTCACCTCGTGAGTGTGTTCATTTCCTCTTGGAGAAAGCTTCCCAGTTTTGCTTTTTTTTTGTATATGCCGGGGTAAGACCTTGAAGGGGGTGGTACGATGCTGCTGGTTGCCCCCCTAGGTGGATTAGCTCTTTGTGCAGCCTGTCCACAATTGAAAATATGCACATATGACTAGGGAACGGCAGTATGACACCTTATGATGTAATATCATCATATGATACCATATGATACCGGCAGTCTGGCTAGGCTAGAGTTACCATTTAAATGCAGTACCATATGATGCAATTTGTATGATATCATACTCTCCTATGGCCAAAATCATATGATATGCCGATCCCTAAATGTGATAGATGGGGACGAGAGATCAAGGATATAAATAGCCAATTCCCATGGTGACTACCAGGGTACTTCAAATGGCCAAATTGGCCAGCGCTTTAGCGCACTTAAAAACAAAAAAACTGCGCTTTGTAGTGCAAAAAGCGCAAAAATTGCTTGCAGCGCCCACAAGAGGTTGCAAAAAACTGCGCATAAAGCGCAGAGGGGGTCAAAAGTCAGCGCTCAAAAGCGCCAAAGCGCGCGCTTTAAATTACCCTGATGACTACTGCTAGTTCCGGCTTGCGCAGTGGTGTCCTCAACTCCACGTCCTGAGAGTGGTTCATTACTCGGATGTAACAATTTCAATTTCAATAGCCTAAATCGCTTACCTGTTTCATGTTTTGTTTGTGGGTGCTTTCTCTTTTTGTTGAAAGCACTGAGTCTCATATACCCTCGCGGTGTCAAGTAGACTTAAACATGTCATGTAATGTAATGTGGTACTGCTAGGAACTGGTGTTGCCCAATTTTAAATTAATTGCAGTTTCCTTTCTCAGTTTTGCTGCCTGCGCCTCCCATTCACGTTCCCATAACGCAACCCCTGAAGACCGTAGCATACCCCAAACAAGAAGGTAAACAACGCCTTGAGGGGTGTTAAGGGGTCCCTCTCGTATGCCGCAGATGGGGAAAGTCACTATGGCTACAAGAAGGTACGGTACATACTTCAGAAGTCCCGCACTCGGAGCTTGGTTACATGCAGGGTACTTCCATGCGCGCGCTTTTGCACGCTGGCGCGCTGCCTGTTTCGCGCAGTTTTGCACGCTGGCGCGCTGCCTGTTTCGCGCTGCCTGTTTCGCGCTGCCTGTTTCGCGCTGCCTGTTTCGCGCTGCCTGTTTCGCGCTGCCTGTTTTGCGCTGCCTGTTTCGCGCTGCCTGTTTCGCGCTGCCTGTTTCGCGCTGCCTGTTTCGCGCTGCCTGTTTCGCGCAGTTTTGCACGCTGGCGCGCTGCCTGTTTCGCGCGCTTTTGCACGCTGGCGCGCTGCCCGTTTCGCGCAGTTTTTGCAACCCCCAGTGGGCGCAGCAAGCATTTGTTGCGCTTTTTGCACTATAAAGCGCATTTTTTGTTTTCAAGTCCAATTTGGTCAATGGAAGTACCCTGATGGCTACCAGAAGGTAAGGTACATACTTCAGTAGTCCCGCACTTGAAGCTTGGTTACATGGTTCCAGCAAGCAATTTGGCTGCTCGCCGTCTTAGGCAGTAAAATCATTACCAATTACTAGGCAAACTTGAAAATGAACTTAGTTACATAGCTTCAGCCAGCGATTTGGCTGCTCGCCGTCTTGGGGAGTAAAAATCATTACAATTACTAGGCAAACTTGAACATGAACTTAGTTACATAGCTTCAGCCAGCGATTTGGCTGCTCGCCGTCTTGGGGAGTAAAAATCATTACCAATTACTAGGCAAACTTGAGCATGAACTTAGTTACATAGCTTCAGCCAGCGATTTGGCTGCTCGCCGTCTTGGGGAGTAAAAATCATAGATACCGGTATATAAGAATCGCACAATTAAAGTATCATATCATTTGGATTGGATCCCAATTGAGGAAATGGATCTGCCTAGAAGCTGCTGCGTGTAGCTAAAATACCTAGGCGGCGTCGCAAGCGAAGCCAGTTAGAACGTAACGAGACAGTTAGTTGAGAAAGCTGGCTTCGTTGGAACGGTTGGTCGGTCGGACAGTTGGGCAGACAACAGGGTGACAATGGGGGCCCCCACCCCCAGATGGGGGGGCTTCGCCAAAAGGAGCAGTGTCTAATACCGTAATACGAAGAATGTTGTTGTCACTGACGAAGATAACGAGCTGCCTAAAGGCTGTAGCCCTGTGACCAACAACCAACCATAGCAATTATAACTGGGGCAAGGCAAGGGCCCATTTAGCCTGTTTAGCACAGACTCCGGGCCAGGTCATTTACAAATTGTTGGGGTTTAGTTCACCAGTGCTTGTTTATTAAACTGTCTTTCTTGTTCGTAAGTGTCAGCATGAATTGCGGTGCTCTCACGCGTTTTATGACTTGGTGACTACTTATGTACTTCCTTAGAACTATCGGTCCTGACAGTACTATGTCAGCTTACTGTTGACTGCGTCATCGGTTCTTCTGACACGCGCTGTCTAACCTGTACCCTGATCAGGTTCCAGGCTACCGCCCCCCTTTCCTCCGCTGGTGTCCCTTTATGGTTCCACTATCTTTTGTAATATTTATTCTCGTCTCCGCATTTATAGATTGGCGTGCTGCACACACTAAGTCCACTCTCCGGAGTGTTATCCAAGCTGATAGGTTATACGGTCCCTCATTTACTACCACTGCTTTGCGATGCAACTTCCGCGAGGGCCTCCCGCTAATTTTGAGAAACTCCACGACAAGAATGGAGAATCTTGGACGCGCGGGATGCGCAGTGTCATTATCAGCAATGGCTGCGACCGTGTCCTTCCTAAGGAGGACCCGGGTCCTCTTGATGATTGGCTAGACGTCTGTGCACCAGCTGCCTCTGCTAGCGGTCATGAGAGTCCTTCCGCCATCGTGGAAGTAACCCCCCCCCAATCAATCCTCCACCTTTACGGCTCCTTCTGCTACTGTCCGACTTCTCTCTCCTGAGATTGAGGACGTTCTGATGCGACTCTGCTGTGCTTCCACTCAGATTATCCAGTACGCAAGGGCGCCTCCTCCTCCTGATGCCCGTTTTGACTACGACTATCAAGAACTTGCTCGACATCGCCGTGCAGATGGCTATGCTGATGACTCTGATGATGGTGATGAAGATCTGCAGAGTGCTATGAGTGGTGACTTCGGTGGAGTCACTCCTTCCACTGCTACTCGAGTGTTCAATTCTACGGTCTCTCCTGTGTATGAGCCTCTGTCGGCACCTGCTCTTGCGCCTTCCCCGGAGTTTAAGCCTGATCCAGTCTCTGCGCCTCTGCTTGCGCCCCTTCCACCTGTCCACCCGGAGGTGGCCAGGCCGTCTTTGATGCAGAAGTCTGCGTCTTTCACCTTGCCTCCGGACCGAGGTCTGTCTGGCTACAATACTCGTGCTCGAGAGGCTTCTGCTGCTGCTGCTGGCCGCGCATCCTTTGCTGGCCCTTCGCAGGAGCCCCCTCCACCCCCGCCTCCGCATGTGGAGCAGCCCCCTGCTCCTGGCCCTCCGCCATATGTGCCTCCTTCGCTGTCATGCGACTCCTGGGAGCATCTGCTCGATGGCGGACATCCTCTGCGTCTATCCCTGCAGGACTGCCGTCTTATTCGCCAAGCTCAACATGCTGGGGAATCCTTGGACCTGCACTCTGTACGGTAGGCTGGATATGACTGCCACTCAGGGCTATGGTTGATAGCAAGGGTCGCCCTAGGCCTAGGCGTGTGATGGCTTATTCTGAGCTAGGTCTAGAGTGTCGGGCTTTTCTGGGACCTGTTATGCCAGGGATTAACTACCCTCCTGCTAATGGTGTGACCTCTGGAGGGGTTGGGCGTAGGAACAGTGACCTGCGAGGTTACCAGTTTGTTAAGGTGCCACTCCCTTTCTGTCCTGTTCGTCCTGATTTCGAGCTCATTGTGCGTGTTGCGCGTTCCCTAGATCTCATCAGGAACTTAGATGACCAGCGCGCTTATGACGCTGGTCTTGCTGCTGAGTATTTTCTGGCGATTCGCTGAGTCTTTAGCTCCTCGGTGTGCTCCTCCTGCTGCTGGAACTTCGGCCTCTCATGGTGAGTCTAGTGTCGATCCTGCACTGTTGGGTTTCAGTGCGCTTACCCTACCCCGCCAAGAGTTCATGATCTTATCCATGATGCTTGCCAACATGACGGATGCCCTAGTCAAGGTGTATAGGGACTTTGCTTCACCTCGGGATATCTTTTTGCATATCCGGAGGCAGCAGTCCGATGCCCTTGCCTCGCGTGTCCCTCTCTTGCTGAAGGAGTATCATGCTTCGGTCATGGGCACTCATGAGCACGTTGACGCTTTCTTTCGTCGGGTTCGCGGTATGTGCACTGACCTGCGCAGTGCTGGGTTTCCGCAGACTCAGCGTCACGCCATGGGCATTATAGTTCAAGGTGCGAGTCTGCCCCGGTTCGAAACGCTGCGGATTAAGTATGGTATCCTGATATACAACCAGCAACCTGTTGAGTACTGGTCCTGTCTAGAGGAATATAGGCAGCTAGATATTCTTAACATAGCGCTCCCTCAGTCGGATTCCAGGCATCCTGGTTGGTCCCGGACCGCTCCTCAGTTTCCTGCTAATGCTGCATTTCAGCGGCGGCAGAAGACTGGTGGTGGTTCTGGGTCGAACAAGAGGCGCCTGGAATGCACCTGGGGACCATGCCCCCACAAGGATGGTCACTCGGAGGACCGTTGCTGGACGAAGTTCCCTGCCCTGCGAAGGGTCCCTGGTCGTGCAGAACCAACGCTTCCTTCACCGTTGCCTGCTAACCTGGCCCTTCCAGGTCACCTTACTCCAAAGCAATTGTCTTCCTTGCAGGCTCAAATTGATGGGTTTGCTATGCAGAAGTAGCAGGTAAGCCCTGTCCTATTCTCCTGCACCTCTAGGTTCTCAAATGTGTGTAGTCCGAGCCTGTCTGAGGGGGTCTGGCATGTGGATTCTGGAGCTGGAATGTCCATCACAGGTGATAGATCTTTGTTCACTGTGTTTGATGTTCCACTGAATCTGCCATCAGTTCGATTTGGTGATGGTGTGGTTCAACGGGCAGTAGGTAAGGGATCCATTGAGTTATGTAGTGATTGGTTACCAACACCAATCATTCTAACTAATGTTCTCTACATACCTCACTGTCCGGTGAACCTCCTGTCAGTAAATGCTGTGGCTCATTCTCTCCACTGCAAGATTTCTTTTGATAGTATTAGTTGCACTGCCACTCAGGGCTCTTCTATTCTCTGGTCCTTCCCTGCCTCCAGTGATGGTGTTTACAAGTTTGCATGTAGGCCTTGTTACACCACCAGTGGCTGTTCGTTTGGTGCTGACAATTACCCAGCTTTTGCACTTGATGTTGATGAGGACGGTGGAGTTGTTATCCCTACCACTCCTGAATGGCTGTGGCATAGGCGGCTGGGTCACCCCGGCTATGATGCCATGCACAGACTTGTCAAGAAGGGTATGGTTAAGAACTTACCCCTCTCACTCAACCAGGTCCAAAACTGGCTAAGATCCCTTGTGATGCTTGTCAAAAGGCTAAGGGCAAACGTCTCCCTTTTCCTAAAGCAAGCACTACTCCGATCAATGCACCTCTCCAACGCCTTCACTTGGACATCATGGGGCCAGTTCATATTAGAGGTCTGCGTGGGGAGTTTTATATTCTGTGCCTCACAGACCAACACTCTGGCTATGCTGAAGTGTTGTGCTTGAGGACCAGGGATGAAGCTCCCTTAGCAGTTCAGACTATCATCCTCAGATGGATGAATCAGCTGCACGGGTTTGCCTTTAAGTGCCTGAGGTCTGACAGGGCTAAGGAGTTTATAGTAAAGTGGTTTGAGGATTGGCTGATATCGGTTGGGGCAGCGCATGAGTTATCTTTGGCATACACTGCACAGCAGAATGCAACTGTGGAGAGGTACAATGGGGTCTTACAGTCTATAGCTAGGAGCATCCACCTGGAGTCTAAGCTAACTAAGTCTTTCTGGCCCTATGCCTTCCTAGCTGCGTGTTACCTTCGTAATCGCTTGCCCAATCAGGGAGATAAGACTCCTCATGAGCTTTTCTTTGGGGTTCAGCCTGATGTGTCGATGTTGCGCGTGTTCGGATGCCCTTGCTACGTAACGTTAGTCAATGGGAAGAAGCGCAACAAGCTGGACGAAAGGGCGTTATCTGGTAGACTGTTTGGGTATTCCCTGGTGAGTAAGGGTTATTTTGTTTGGGTTCCTAAGTTGCGCCAGGTAGTAGAGAGTCGTGATGTACTCTTCTATGAGCAGTTTGATCATAACTGTATTCCTGGGCTATCTCCCTATGACGGGTCGCCGTATGTCTCTCGCATCCCTGCCGCTATCAACGGACATATGCCTGTGCCTACGGTTAATTCCCTTGACCCTTTGCTAACCCCAATTGTCGACCGCTGCCCTGATCATGGGATGACCTTGCGTCCCAGGTCAGGGGCTGATGGTGCTGTATTGTGTGTGAAGGCACTGGGCGGGCGAGATTCTGCAGTTCTTTCAGACAAAATCTTAGCCGAATCGCAGGGGGTCGCCAGGCCCTCCTCTGCGCCACATTTCGTCGGTGAAGATTTAGGATTACGACAGCCTTCGATCATAGTGGTACCTGGATCAGGTCCATTGACTAATAGTCGCCAACCTCCGACCACCTCGGATGGCTCGCGGGTGTCGTTCATTCAGACGCCTCTTGTCGTCCCTGGTGGATTACTCGGGTCAAGCCCATGTGATGATGTAGCCGTTGCCGATAGTGCAAGTGATGATCTGGAACACTGGTCGGGTTCCGATACTGCGTATGGCTGGGGTGTTCCGGTCGACCCAGGCTTCGTTGATATAGAGGCAAATAAGGCCGGCCCTGTTCAACCAGGCAGTAGTTCTGCACTGGGGGCTATACTACCGGTTACTGCTGATACTGCTGATATCCCCGCTGCTCATGTAAAAGTACACTGCTTGTACGTGGGAGCATACATTTCCACTTCCACTGAACTGACCTTCAAAGCTGCCATGCTTCCCACCAACCCTGACAGGGTTCAATGGCTCCTTGCTATGAAGGATGAGATGGCGTCCCTACATGCCCATGGCACTTGGGCGCTCACTCCACTGCCTCCTAAACAGAGGGTCCTGTCTGGCAGGTGGTTATTTGTGAAGAAGGTTGGGGTTGATGGTTCTATTCGCTTCAAGGCACGTTTTGTGGTTCGTGGTTTTCTGCAGCGTCCTGGGTTGGATTTTCATAGTGTATATGCCCCCGTTTCTTCTAAAGCAGGTCTGAGGGTGCTCCTGGCTGCCATCACTCATAGGAAGATGTTTGTTCGGCAGCTGGACATCAAGACTGCATTTCTGAATGCTCCCCTTGAACCTGGTCTGGACCTGTACTGCCACCAGCCTGAGGGCTTTAAGGTACTTGGTCCTAACGGTGTTCCCCTTGTGTGCAAGCTGATCAAGTCCCTTTATGGTTTGAAACAGGCGCCCAGGGCTTGGAGTATGGATGTCAAGCGGGTTTTGGTTGCACATGGTTTTATTATGTGCAAGGCGGAACCTGCTCTGTATTTTAGGAGGGATTCTAATGGTGGGTGGAGCTATGTCCTAACCTATGTTGATGATTTTATCTGTGCTTTTAGTGAGCTGGATAGGTATGTTTTGCTGATCAAGGCTATGGAGAAAGCTGGCTGGGAGGTCAAAGAGATGGGTGTGCCGGTTCAGTTCCTCTCCTTAGACATGGCTTGTACACTTGACTCTGACGGCAGGTGTGTTCAGATCAACCTCTCCCAGCACTCCTACATTGTTGATCTGGTGGAGCAGTTTGGTCTGACTGCTGCTGCCAATCCCAGGTTTGGTGCCCCCATGGACAAGTCCACCGTCACTGACCCACCTGGAGAACCCCTGTCCTCTAATAGCCAGTACCTCTCTCTTGTTGGTGCTTTGCTATACCTGGCTACTTGCACCAGGCCTGATATTGCCTTTGCTGTGAGCTACCTGTCCAGGTTTTCTGCTCACCCTACCGTCCCCCTGTGGGGGGCAGCCAAGCGTTTGCTTTTGTATTTGAGGTCACATTCCCACCTGGGACTCACTTACACACACAGCCCTGATTTCTCTTTTACTGTCTTTAGTGACTCATCCTTTGCTGATGATGGGTCTGACAGGAGATCTCAGACTGGCTTTGCTGTCCTGGCTGGAGGGTGCATAGTGAACTGGATGAGCAAGAGGCAGCCTACAGTTGCCATTAGCTCTTGTGAGGCTGAGTATCAGGCCCTGTCTCAGGCTGCCAGGGAGGTGCAATGGTTGAAGAAGTTGAGGGTGGATCTGGGTCTGCCTTGTGATTTAGTTACCATTCAGGGTGACAACATAGGGTCTCTGAGATGGGCCAATGACTGGCAGCTCCTCCCTCGCAGCAAGCACATTGATGTTATTCATCACTACATCAAGGAGCTGGTGGAGGACGGTTCACTAGATGTTGCCTATGTTAACACCAAGGACAACTGTGCTGACCCCTTCACCAAGCCCCTTGATCCTGCTGTGTTATGGAGGTTTATGCGGATGCTTGGGATGACCGCTTCTTCTTAGGGTATATAATTTTTTTTTTTTTCATCGGTTTCTTTGGTTATCATTGTATGGCATTAGGTTCCTATTCCCGGATCGGGTTTTCTATACCGTTGTTACCCATCTTTGATATTCGGTTTTCATCCTTTTCTAACTTTGCAAGTTTTGGTTTTTGCCGTGTTTCATTCCTTCCTATAAACCTTTGGGTTTCCATTTGAAGTTCTCTCGAATTTTCGGAGTTCTTTGATTTTTTTTTTTTTTCAATCTGTTACATATAGTTCTATGTCACCAGTGCCATAGGTAGAGAAGTAGTATTGTATGTCACCTGTGTCATAGGTGGAGTGTCAGCATGAATTGCGGTGCTCTCACGCGTTTTATGACTTGGTGACTACTTATGTACTTCCTTAGAACTATCGGTCCTGACAGTACTATGTCAGCTTACTGTTGACTGCGTCATCGGTTCTTCTGACACGCGCTGTCTAACCTGTACCCTGATCAGGTTCCAGGCTACCGCCCCCCTTTCCTCCGCTGGTGTCCCTTTATGGTTCCACTATCTTTTGTAATATTTATTCTCGTCTCCGCATTTATAGATTGGCGTGCTGCACACACTAAGTCCACTCTCCGGAGTGTTATCCAAGCTGATAGCGATGATAAGCTATCTGCTCTTCAGTCTTCACTGTGTAACAACTCTATCGATTGAAAACATGTCCCATGCATTGTCCCCTACCTGGGTTAGTTATCCGGAAGCTGCACTATGTTGCAATCAATTGTTCATTTTTTTAGCATTTTTAGATCTGTATACGCAGTCATTGATTATGTTAATTATGTAACCTCACGCACCCGCCCCACTCATCATCTAGTCAGGCACTCAGCCCCTCCACCCATCCTCCCCCCACCCTACCCCACCCAGACAAACATAAACTTGGATACATGGCTCCTACCTGTTAGGGCTGCCCGCCGACTAAGGGAGTTATATCAACATTCGAAGCACTTTTCTTATCAATATATACCCGAACCACGCACTCGCATAGAATCATCAGTTTCATCACCCAGGCACCCAACCAGGGTTGTTCAAAACGCTACGTTTCACGTCTAAGAGTTTGGAGGGTCCAATGCGTTTCAAACGTAGGGTTTGACTCATGAGACGTAGATTTGGGCTCATGAAACAAAGGTTGGCAGTTTAGAGTATGTAAGTATGTTACAGTCCAGGGGTAGGCCAAATAGGCTAAAGGGATTGCCCAACCGTATAGGAGGGGTTAAACAAGAAAAAAAACTGATGAACTGAACCCCAAAAAATTGTTTAAACGACGGGGGACCTGAGTTCGTGCTACAGTGATAATTTATAGTATGTGGCTCGTATAATAATAAGTCAAGAAACGTAGATTTAGAAGAACGGTGCCCTTGAACAACCCACACACACACACATTGACACAGTATCGCATAAGCCTGGTAAGCGATGGAGGCATGACTATGTGTGTTATTGACTGACTTATATGTCAGTCTCTGAGTTGGCAAAGCGCACATCGGTACCTGTTCCCTCATGGTCCCGTGATGCCTGCCGCCAGGCCACAGGCTAGCTGTGGCCTGCACGTGACTGCAGTACATTGCAGTACACTTGCTATTCTATATGATTACGCCTGTTGCGAGTAATAATCATCTTCTCCGCTATCGAGTTATATGCCGTTGTAAAGAACTTACATTGAAAATGTGAGTACATACACTGTACATATTTGATGCTTACACCGGTCCTCGTCAGATTGATCTTGAACACAGGAAGATTTCCACAGCAGACAGATACCAGTATTACACTTGTATTAGGGTTTTGGATGAGTAATATAAATGGGTGGAATCAAGCCACGCTCACACAGATTATGTATTTTAGATTGAGGGGCCTGACCATGCTGGTCTTTCCTTCTTCTTCAAGCCCTCATTATCTTCAAACAACCTTTATTTGAAGGAGTCCTAGAAAAAACGACTGTATGTCTAGGTGCATGATCAAGTGGCTGCCTGGCTGGGAGTCCCCAATGCCCAACGAACTTCTTTAGTCGCCCTGACGCCGACGTCGGACCTCGTTGGGTTTTTTTCTAGGGGAACAGCCGGGCACAGCGGGGGCACAGCTGGGACCACTGCGGGCCACTGTCGGGGGTGTAGGTCACGGGCGTAGGTCCACCCGGGTCCACCATCGAAATTTGTTTCTCATCTGAACTATTCAAATATATCAATTGCCAGACTCATATGCAAGTAGGTCGGCTTGTTTTTGATACCGATCTTGTTCCTGTCTCCCAAGCACTTTCCTGGTTTACGCATTCTGCTTCCTCTTCAGTATGAAAGGCGAATTCGCCCAGCCTACCTTAGCGGATCTGCGCCTACTCATACGGAGCTCGCAAGGTGGCACTTCCACTTCCAGTGACCTCGCCAGTGACGGTCCTGCCAGTAAAAGACAGTGCACGGGACTATCCTTTGATCAGGCGCGCTCTTTCTACGCCCACAGAGCGATGCTAGCGTCCAAGTCCCCTGTTATCAAGGCCATGTTGCTGAAGGCGAAGGAGCTCAGGGACATACAGGCAGAGTGCAGTGGGTCGGTTGGGCAACCAAAGAAAGGAAAGAAAAAGAGGTCTGCAGGAAGGGGATCTGGCTCTACACCTCCTACCCAACAGCTACCAGACCCCCAACTTGAAACTTTGGAGCTACCAGTGGAGCAAGAGGAGCTATTGGCATAAGAGGTGCTATTTCGCTCGATTTACTCAGAGGATCTGGCTGAGGAAGTCACGAGTGCCCTGTCCAGCATTGAGCAGGGAGCAGGTGTCAACAGGGTCACCTTGTTGGTGCAGCTGTACCGCTTGGCTGATCGTTTGGAGGTTTGCACTGATCAATGTGCACAAGCCATCTCAGCCCTAACCGCAGCAGAATGCGAGTCGGTTGATGCTGTGAACTATGTCTTCTCCTTGAAGGGGTCTGCCCCGGCACTAGTGGAGCACGCCACCATCAAGGCTCTTATGGAAAATTGCATGTCCCAGCTAGTGGAACGCTTCGGAGCTGTTGGGGAGATGGTTCATGACAACAGCTTAATTGCAGAATTCAAGAAACTGGACTTTCTCACAGTGCTTGCCTTCTTCGACTCAGACAAGTTGCAAGTGATGTCAGAGGATGAAGTCCTCTTGCTCATGGCCCAGTGGATGGGCAAGGACTGGGCTGGCCTCATCAGCAAGGAACAGCTGGGGGCTTTCTTGAACGTCCTCCGGCTGGGACAATTAACCATGCCATTACTAGCTAATTTGGATGCTACTGCACCCTGGCTACCAGTGGACCCTGTTGTGTTGGGTCGTGTAGCAACATGGAAGAGTTACCAGACCAGGTTTCCTGGGAAAGCTGCCTCCATGCCAAAAGGGCTGCAATCTGTGGATGGCAATTGTGTGGCATGGTTCAAGGACAAACAGCAAGACACGACATTTGGAATCGTCTGCGACTGTTCGTTCTCTAAACAAGATCTTGCCAGACTTCTGGCATCAGTGCAACACGTTGGGGCACAAGAGGACCTGCAAACAATCGGGTTGAATCAATGTGTAACAATCAACGGATATGACATCTTCCCCACGTTGTCCATTCAGATTGTGTCCGACGGCTCCAAGCAAATGTTTGTGATTTCCGTTGGCTTTGAGTTCAGAACGTCAACAGCTTACATGTCTGAAGGGATTAAAACCCTGGCTCATGTCAAAGCTGACTTTCTACTTGGCAAAGGGAGAGAACCCATGGGGAGTGTTGACGATGTCCTATATGCAGCCCATGCCTGGGAGGTGACCAGAGTGGACAGCTTGGATGATTTATCCTGCCTGGATAGCTACCTGGACGAGGAGGGCAAGCTGCCCATGCGACTGATATTTCGCACAATTGACTGATGTGGGTGAGAGCTATCATAATGCACAACCTTGCAGCCTTGCCTATTGGAAGGTGCTATGTATCTGAGCTGTTGCATGATGAAAATATGCCATGCCTTCCCTTAAGCACTTAATGTTGGCATGTTTATGTGAGCTTTTGTATGATTCCTTAACCTCTTCATCTTGTATTTTATGTTTTGTTACTTGCTCACTTTCCCATGCTCCATCACCGGTCTCAGCCATCATTAATGCAATTGTACCACCACCTGAACCCCCATGAATCGCCAACACCCATGCCCCCATGGAACATCAACACCCTTACACCCATAAACCAGCAACACCCATACACCTATGAACCAGCCTACAACCCAAAACCCCTACCATGCTTACAACCCAGAGAAAGAAAAAAGGAGAGAAAAAAAAAAAAAAAAAAAAAAGCAAAAAGGGAAAAAAAAAAAAAACTTACACCCATAAACCTAGCGAAACACCCATACACCCATAAACCTAGGCCACACCATACACCCATGATCCGCAACACCCATAAAACCAGCAACCACCCATACACACCCATGAACCAACCAACACCCATCGACCCATGAAGCCGCAACAACATAACCTGCAACCCATACAACATACAACCCATGGAACCGCAACACCCATACAACCCATGAACCATGCAAAACACCATACACCATTAAACCCGCAACAACCCACACCCCATACACCCAATGAACCAGCAACACACACCCCATGCAACCCATTAAACTAGCAACACCCCATACCAACACCCCATGAACCAGCAACACCCATACACCCATGAACCAGCAACAACCCATAACAAAACCCATGACCACAACACCCATGCCCCATAAACTAGCAACACCCATACACCCATGAACCAGCAACACCCATACACCCATACACCCATATACCAGCTACACCCATACACCCATAAACTAGCAACACCCATACACCCATGAACCAGCAACACCCATACACCCATGAACCAGCAACACCCATACACCCATGAACCAGCAACACCCATACACCCATGAACCAGCAACACCCATACACCCATGAACCAGCAACACCCATACACCCATATACCAGCTACACCCATACACCCATGAACCAGCAACACCCATACACCCATACACCCATATACCAGCAACACCCATACACCCATGAACCAGCAACACCCATGCACCCATAAACTAGCAACACCCATACACCCATGAACCAGCAACACCCATACACCCATACACCCATATACCAGCAACACCCATACACCCATAAACTAGCAACACCCATGCACCCATATACCAGCAACACCAATACACCCATGAACCAGCAACACCCATACACCCATAAACTAGCAACACCCATGCACCCATGAACCAGCAACACTCATACACCCATACACCCATATACCAGCAACACCCATACAGCCATAAACTAGCAACACCCATGCACCCATAAACTAGCAACACCAATACACCCATATACCAGAAACACCCATACACCCTTAAACTAGCAACACCCATGCACCCATGAACCAGCAACAACCACACACCCATAAACCAGCAACAGCCATACATCCACATGAACCAGCAACACCCATACACCCATGAACCACCAACACCTACACACCCATTAGCAATCAACAGCCATACATCCACATGAACCAGCAACACCCATACACACATGAACCACCAACACCTGCACACCCATAAACAAGCAACACCCATACCCCCACATGAACCAGCAACACCCATACACACATGAACCACCAACACCTACACACCCATAAACAAGCAACACCCATACGTACATGACACATGCTTTTCACTCTTCATGGCGCAGGCCAGCCAGTGACAACTTGTAATGATACGCAGATTATACTGACATTATTTGCCCCCTACCCATCACCTTCCTTGTGTAGGCTCATTGAACATCAAACATTTGAACATCCAAGAATGTCACTATGACCTCTAAGGACGTGCCACGGTGGGATGAAGGGAACCAGATCATAAGTGTGCGGTGGTTGAGCCGACATCGCATCTAGATTCCAGTTACCGTTTGTGTGGGCTCAATCAATCAGTCAATCGTGGCTAAGTGGGGGACGTGCATGTTCTCCACAGGGGTAGTGGTGAATGTTCTCCCACCGACGACCAAAAGTGCGCCTACTCTTTTGTAGGATTGGCAACGCCATTCGAACCGAATCCGCGGTGTCGCTGGTTTGTGTTGTGGCGACCCACATCCTGGGGTGAAATTAGTTTCACAACTTCAAAAGTGCCTTGACTAGGTGGACAACCAGTGTTTCCTAATTGCCTAGCCTTGCCCTTGTAGGAGTGAGACGAATGGATGGCCTAGCTTGGTTGAGGGTCGGTATCTCCTAAGTGCGCCTACTCTTTGAAGGAGTGGCAACGCCAGTCGAACTGAATCCTCAGCATTGTCGCTGGTTCGTGTCGGGAGACCCACCTCGTGGGGTGAAATACCTGTCAATTTTTTGAAGTACCTTGACTAGGTGGATAACCAGTGTTTCTATATTGCCCAGCCTTGCCCTTGTGGGAGTGAGACAATTGGATGGCCTAGTTTGGTATAGGGTCGTCATCTCCCCCCTTAGTGCGCCTACTCTTTTGTAGGAGTGGTCATGCCATTCGATATGAATCCTCGGTCTCGCCAGTTAGTGTTGTGGAGGCCCACCTCCTGGGGTGAAATTATTTTCACAGCTAAAAACAAAGTCCCTTTGAAAGACTCATGATACCGTCCAGGGTTGTTTGAAACGTTAAGATTCATGTCTCAAACATAGATTTTGAATCAGAAGGTTTTGATTTGGCACATGAAACGTAGATTTGGGACAATGCATCATAGATATTAGTTCAGAAAGTGTGTGTGGTGTGTATGCGGTGGTGGTGTGGGTGGGTGGGTGGGGGTGGGGGTGGGGGGGTCCAAGTAATGTTGCCGACGACAGCGAGCAGCCGAAACAGGCTTGAGCCATGTAGGCAAGTTCAAATTCAAATTCAAGAGCTCATGCGCAAGTTGTGGAGCATGTCCCTTTACCGGTATTATTGATATTTTCTTCCGTACTCAGTCCTTGTCCTAGGCTGCGGATGTGGAGTGCGACTAATTGAGACCATCTTGTCTGACTAGCGAGTATTTTGGGGTAAAGGGGTGGAGGGGATGTGTTGTAAGCGATGGTCTGAACGAAACGGCCATCTGATGGTCAGATGATCTGACTGAGTCTTTTGGGGCAAAGGGGTGGACAGGATGTGTTTTAAGCGATGGTTCGAACCATACAGCCATCTGATCGGATGCTATGACAGTATTTGGGGGCAAAGGGGTGGACGGGATGTGTTGTAAGCGATGGGTTGAACCTCGCAACCATCTGGTCAGATGATATGACTGAGTATTTGGGGGCGAAGGGGTGAGGGGATGTGTTGTAAGCGATGGTTTGAACCATACAGCCATCTGATCAGATGACATGACTGTAGTTTTGGGCAAAGGGGTGGGCGGGATGTGTTGTAAGCGATGGTCCGAACCATACAGCCATCTGATGGTTCTCGGTTCATCTCGCTATGCCTCGTGCCTCGTGAGTCATATTATATACTGCCTGGTATGGTCCCCATGGAATGGAACCCTTCGGTATGTGGGTTGGTTGGGTCGCAGAACGCAGGCTATGGGTCGGTTGCGTCAGGACGCATGCTATGAAATTGGTTGGGTCTCAGGATACAGACTGTAAACTGGGTTGCGCCTCAGGACGCAGAGCTGGGGGTCCTCCTGAATAACCCTGGTCCCCATGGAATGGGACCCTCCGGTACGTGGGTTGGTTGCGTCGCAGGACCCAGGCTAGAGGTAGGTTGCGTCAGGACGCAGGCTATGAAATCGGTTGCGTCTTAGGACGCAGGCTGTAAACTGGGTTGCGTCTCAGGACGCAGAGCTAGGGGTCCTCCTGAACAACCCTGGTCCCTAAGGAATGAAACCCTCCTGTATGATATCTGTCCTGCTATTGAGATGCTGCCCTTGGCGGCTCCTGTAACTTAGTATAAGCTTCATAGGATGAGTCCTGGACTTCTTTTGTCGTATCTTCATCGGTGGACTGGGTCCCCTTTAATCGCAGGGGATTCAACCCACAATTTCAATTCAAACCCGTCTTCCTCTCACCACCCGCCCCCAGCCTACCCGCTCTACCACACTGGCGCTGGCTTCTGCATATATGTTGACAGCCAGCCTGGCAGGTCAGGTGTCAGAGTTGGCTGAAAACCATGTAACTATTCAAATTCAGATTCAAACTGGAAGGTCAGGTGCCCAGCCGTTAGAGCTGTTGAGGGATCAGGGCACTACTACTACACCATCTCGCCTGGACTAGCCTTAACACTGGATATTCCGCTTAGTATTCTACCTGATTTCTGTGATAATAATGGGGTAATAACAACCACACACGGGGGGGGGGGGGGGGGGGGGGGGGGGGGGGGGGGGGGAGAGACGTGGAATTGGGAAACGGTGAGCAGCCCAGAGTTGGCTGAAAAACCATGTAACCATTAAATTAAATCAAATTCTACACCGTCTCGGCCGATTGTTTGGGGTTCAGTTCACCAACTCCTTTTCGGCCTATTTGGCGTACCCCTGGACTGTAACCTACATCGTACATTGTGGTTGTGTAGAAGAATGGGAGGAAGTCAGTTAGTCAGGGGTGTTGTGGAACAACCCAGACTCTGCATCACAAGACGCAACCGGTTTCAAAACTGAGTCTGAGACGCAGGGGACCCTCAACAATCGGCGTCTGCGACGCAGCACGCGGCCTTAAGAACAACCCTAGTTTAGGTCCTCCCCCGGATGCTGAGGAGCACACTTGTCTTGGATGAAAAGGATGGCCTGCCTTTTTTCAAAGGATTTTTACCCCAGGAAGTTGGACCCCTAACACAAACCAGCGCCACCGAGTATTCTGAAAGAAAGGCGGAGAAAAACCCGGAGAAAATACATATCTTTGATAAGGTAATGTACAGTTCTACATGTTACAGTCAAGGGCGGGATTGCCAATTAAGGGGACTTGCCCAACGTCAAATGATACAAATAGTTATATGCTATCTGGAGTTGCATAAAGTTAGATTACCGAGCACCCTCATGTATTCATTTAACTAAATCAAAGGTTTCAATGAATCAGGCTAAGGGGACTTGCCCAACCTGAAGTATAAGTGAATAAGAAACTCATGCTCCTGGCCTTGTGGATGGGCAAGGACTGGGCCGACCGCATTAGCAAGGAACAACTGGAGGCTTTCTTGAACGTCCTCTGTATGGCACAACTGACCACAACATAAAAAAAAAATCACTCTAGCTGTCCGCATCATCTTCAAGCTTCTTCACCCGATCCAGCATCAGCTGGAGCACCGAGGTCACCTTGGTTTGCAGCGCATCAATCCTGTCATTGCACGCCACGTCAAAGTCAGTGATCATGGGTTCCAGCAAGTCCACCCTCGTTGTCAAGTGACCCATGGCATTCACATCCCCCCCAGCACCCCCCGCCCCGTTTCTACCACCAGCTTCCTCCAGCTTCTTCTCCAACGCCTTAACCTCCTTTGACAGATTCGTCCGAATCTTATCCATCCGGTCGTTGGCCTTCTTTGTCGAGGCAGCAACGCTCTTCTCCATTGCCTTCTTCACGCCGTCAGGTACCACAGCCTCGCCATCCTCTCCCTCCCCACCACCTCCACCTGCACCCTTCGCCTCCAGCAACTGCACCCGTTCCCCGATGCTTGCCACACTACTCCACTGTTCTTCAAGTGCCCCTAGCCTCTGCTGCATCAGCGACGCCACCACAGCCTCCTCCTCTGACTTGGGCGCAGCCCCCCCGGCTGCCCCCTGGGCCGTCTTGCTCTCAACCTCCGCCAACCGCTCGCCTAGCTGTTCGTACTTGCTAGCCACACCTGTACTGCTGCTCTCCAATGCTGTCAGGCGGCCCGCCAGCTCATTCAGCGCAGCTGGGCCTGCTGTACTACTGCTCTCCAAAGCTGTCACCCGGCCCGCTAGCTCATCCATCGCAGCTGGGCCTGCTGTACAACTGCTCTCCAAAGCTGTCATCCGGCCTGCCAGCTCATCCATCATAGCTGGGCTGGGCCCACTGGGCTCGGGCTTGCCCTCCAGGTCCCCCACACGGCCCATCAAATCAGCTATGGCTAACAGCTCAATTGCATGCTTTGCTGACTCAGCCTGGAGTGACTCCAAATGAGCACTGAGCTTGGTGGTGTCAGGTCCTGTTGGTGCCAGGGGGGCTGCGTCTGCCCCCACCTCCAACGCAGTCAATCGGCCCTTGACCTCAGCCAGCTCGGCTGTGAATTCAGGACCCGGGGGTCCACTGACTCTCGAAAGTACAGCGGTCGTGTCGGTGGATGCCGTGCGCAGCTGCTGTACAGTCAGCTCCAGTGCCGCCAGCCTGGACTCCAGAACAGCTAGATTTTGCGGAAGCTGAGCGGTAGCTGAGGTGCGCTGACTCACAACCCCAGATGCCTCTGCTTCACTTGATGTGGCTTGGGCCTCTGCTGCCAGCTCAGCATCAGGAGCAATTTTATCAGCTGCCTTGGGGGGGGACTCAGCTTCAGATTCGACACCAGGGATGGTAGCATCCTCCGTCGGGGCACCAGCACCAGCTTCAGCACCAGCACCACCAGCATCACCACAACCAGCATCAATGGCCTCCACCACTACCGGGAGCGCGGGCTCCCCTCCTTGGACGGCTAACCCAGCAGCATCAGTACCAGCACCACCAGCACCACCGGCATTAGCATCAGTTACCTCTGCCTCTTGGGCGGCCGACCCACGAGCCACCGGGGGCGACGCACGAGCAGCAGCTGGGGGTGGGACTCTCTCCAGTACCTCCACACGCTCCAACACAGCACTGACTGAGGCCCCCACCTTGGCCGCCAGCTCGCTGATGCTGGCGCTAAGCTCTTTCTTGGCTCCATCCACTAGCTCCGCACTGGCATGAGCGCCAGCAGCTATCTTTGTCGCTATCATATCGGTCGCCTGCTTGGCCTCTTGGTTCTCCCTAGCCTCTGTAGCCTCCTTAGCCTCCTGCCACTCCTGGTACTCCTTCGCCTCTTTCGCCTCAAGGTCAGCATGTGCCACCTCCAGCTTGCCCACTTGATTTACTAATTGCTCAAGCTTGCTGCCCATCTCCTCCGCCCATCTCCTCAGCCCAGGGGGGGCTGCCTCCGCGGCCTGGGCGGTCCGGGGGGTAGGGGGGGCTGCGTCCATGGCCGGGGAGGCAGCAGCACCGGCGCTAGTGCTCTGGTAGCCGCGGGTCCACTGCTGGACGCTCATGTCTAGCTGGTGCACCTTGCTGCCCATCTCCTCTAGGTCTTTGGTGGCAGTCTCGACCTGCATGTTTGCTTTTTCCATTTGCTTTTCGTTCGTATATTTATTTATTTGTATGTATGTATTTATGATGTTTGTTTGCATGTTTGTGTGTTTGTTTGTGTGTTTGTTTTTTCCATTTGCTTTTAGTTCGTATATTTATTTATTTGTATGTATGTATGTATGTATGATGTTTGTTTGCATGTTTGTGTGTTTGTTTGTGTGTTTGTTTTTTCCATTTGCTTTTCGTTCGTATATTTATTTATTTGTTTGCATGTATGATGTTTGTTTGCATGTTTGTGTGTTTGTATATAAGTTTGCTTGGCTCTTGATTGATTTATTTTTTGTTTGCTTGTTTGATAGATGCTCTTGTCTAGCTGATGCACCTTCCTGCCCATCTCTTCTAGGTCTTTGGTGGCAGTCTCAACCTGCGTTTGTTTGTTTATTTATTTGTACAAATATGTTTTGTTTGTTCATTTGTTTTTTGTTTGTTTTTTATGCGTGTTTGTTTGTTTGTTTGTATGTATGTGTGAATATAAGTTTGTTTGGTTCTTGTTTTATTCATTTGTTGTTTGCTTTGGCCAGCAGTTTGTTTGTTTGATAGACAGATAGATGCTCATGTCTGGTGGATACATCCCAGGGATATATTTAGCGATCGCTTGTTTTTACCCCGTTTTTGAGAAATCATCGCTATAAAAAAGTAAAAAAAAACAAATTAAATATAGTAAACAACATAGTACCACACACTGGACCACACACACCTTTTTCTCCAGGGCACCCATTTGCTCTGTATGAGCCCCATCTCTATCCATCTTCTTGGCCAAAGCCCCCTGTGTGCCCTTAACCTCATCCAGCCGTCTCTCCATCAGTATCACCAGCCCCTTAAGCTTCTCAAGCTAATGAACAAACCAAATAAAGTAAACACTGTAGTACCACACACTCGACCACCCACACCTTTTTATCCAGGGCACCGATTTGATCTGTATGCATCCCATCTCCATCCACCTTCTTGGCCAAGGCCCCCTGCGTGCCCTCCACCTCAGCCAGACGTTTCTCCATCTGCCCCATCAGCCCTTTCAGCTTTTCAAAAGATGTCTGTGTGGCGGTTGCAGCTGCCGCTTGCTCCTTGGCCTTGCTACGCCCCTGACCTCCATCCTCCAATTCCTTCTGGGTCTGCTTCTGTGCCTTGTCCACCTGTGTATGCATGAGTATGCGTGTGATTATTGTTTGAATGCATATGTATGCTGTCTGAGTGGCGGTTGCGGTTGTGTGGCGGTTGCGGTTGTCCACCTGTCCAAGCATGCGTATGCGTGTGATTATTGTTTGAATGCATGTGTATGCTGTCTGTGTATGCGGTTGCAGCTGCCGCTTGCTCCTTGGCCTTGCTAGCCCCTGGCCTCCATCCTCCAATTCCTTTTGAGTCTACTTCTGTGCCTTGTCCACCTGTGTATGCATGAGTATGCGTGTGAGTATTGTTTGAATGCATGTGTATGCTGTCTGAGTGGCGGTTGCGGTTGTGGTTGTGTGGCGGTTGCGGTTGTCCACCTGTGCATGCATGAGTATGCGTGTGATTATTGTTTGAATGCATGTGTATGCTGTCTGAGTGGCGTTTGCGTTTGCGGTTGTGTGGCGATTGCGGTTGTCTACCTGTGCATGCATGAGCATGCGTGTGTGTATTGTTTGAATGCATATGTATGCTGTCTGTGTGGCGTTTGCGTTTGCGGTTGTGTGGCGGTTGCGTTTGCGGTTGTGTGGCTGTTGCGGTTGTCTACCTGTGCATGCATGAGCATGCGTGTGGGTATTGTTTGAATGCATATGTATGCTGTCTGTGTGGCGGTTGCGGTTGCGGTTGTGTGGCGGTTGCGGTTGTCTACCTGTGCATGCATGAGTATGCGTGTGATTATTGTTTTAATGCATGTGTATGCTGTCTGTGTGGCGGTTCCAGCTGCGGTTGCTCCTTGGCCTTGCTACGTCCCTGACCTCCATCCTCCAATTCCTTCTGGGTCTGCTTCTGTGCCTTGTCCACCCGTGTATGTATGAGTATGCGTGTGGGTATTGTTTGAATGCATGTGTATGCTGTCTGAGTGGCGGTTGCGTTTGCGGTTGTGTGGCGGTTGCGGTTGACGTTGTGTGGCGGTTGTGGTTGTCCACCTGTGCAAGTATGAGTATGCGTGTGATTATTGTTTGAATGCATGTGTATGCTGTCTGTGTGGCGGTTGCAGCTGCCGCTTGCTCCTTGGCCTTGCTACGCCCCTGGCCTCCATCCTCCAATTCCTTCTGGGTCTGCTTCTGTGCCTTGTCCACCTGTGTATGCATGAGTATGCGTGTGGGTATTGTTTGAATGCATGTGTATGCTGTCTGAGTGGCGGTTGCGTTTGCGGTTGTGTGGCGGTTGCGGTTGACGTTGTGTGGCGGTTGCGGTTGTCCACCTGTGTATGCATGAGTATGCGTGTGGGTATTATAAACATGTATATGTATGTATGTATGCATATGTATGTGTATATTTGAGGATGCATGTATGAGTATATGTGTGAGTATTATATGCATGCACATGTATGTATGAGTATGCGTGTGAGTAATATATTTATATAATAAGCAGAAAACGAGTACACAATAGACTGATACCAGGCTACTATATGAGCTGGGGGTCCCCTCTTGTTTAAGGAGCTTTTCTAAAGCTAGACTGGGCCGCGCTGTGTGCTTCAGCCTTCGTCAGCTTTTCTTCAAGCTCCATCATGCGCCCACTCAGTTGTTCAACGACTGCTCTGACCATTGTATACAATAGTTATATAGTTATAGTTACTGACTGAATATTTAATTACATAAACATATAATAACTCTAATTTGATTGTATGCTTATTGTACTTCAAGTATACATGAGGTACAATTGACTCTAGATTTAGCTATATAATAAATATAATATAAATGCATACTTATTGTACTGTAATTGTATGTGCGGTATATTTGGCTAAGTAATAACTAGAATCTAACTTTAAACAGCCTATTATATCAGCTGGGGGCCACCCAAAGTAGCTTTTCAAAGCGAGACTGTGCCGCATTGCGTGCTTTTTCAGATCCCCACCCCACCCACACACATTCTCTTGTCATCAGCTGCTATATGACCTGGGGGGCCCACCTGTTGAAGGAGAATTTCAAAGCAAGACTGTGCTGTGTTGTCTTGCTAACCCTCACAACTCCCCAACACACACCTTGTCCAACCCAGCCCAATCCATCCCAACCCAACCCCCAAAACGTATTTCCCGATCCCAGGTGGGCTGAGGTTAAGAATCCCCTTTGCCTTTTTAGACTCTGTCAGCTTTTCTTCCAGCTCCGTCATGCGTCCACTCACATACAACACGGGTAACTGACCATCTACTTATACATCAGCTGGGGGGACCACCTATTGAAGGAGCATTTCAAAGCAAGACTGTGCCGTGTTGTCTAGCTAACCCTCACCACTCCCCAACACACACCTTCTCCAACCAAACCCAACCCAACTAAAAAACGTATTTTCCAATCCAGGTGGGCTGGGGATCCTATGTGCCCTTTTGAATCCGCCAGTCTGTTTTCTAGCTCCGTCATGCATCCATTCACATACAATACCCGTAACTAAAATATCATTCTATTGTAGACTGATCATTGGCTACTATATAAGCTGGGGGGCTCACCTGTTGAAGTAGCTTTTCAAAGCGAGACTGTGCTGCATAGCGTGCTTTTTCAGACTCCGCCAGCTTTTCTCCAAGCTCCATCATGCGTCCACTAAAAAACAATGCCGGTAACTGATCATCTGCTTACATATAAGCTGGGGGGCCCACCTTTTGAAGGAGCTTTTCAAAGTGAGACTGGGGCGCATGGCGTACCTTTTCTGATCCCCACCCCACCCACACACATGCTCTTATCATCGGCTACTATATAACCTGGGGGGCACGCCTGTTGAAGTAGCTTTTCAAAGCGAGACTGCGCCACATTGCATGCTTTTTCAGACTCTGTCAGCTTTTCTTCCAGCACCGCACATATAATGCCAGTAACTATAATATAATTATATAATACACTGATCATCAGCTGCTATATGAGCTGGGGGGCACACCTGTTGAAGTAGCTTTTCAAAGCGAGACTGCGCCGCATTGCGCGCTTTTTCAGACTCCGCCAGCTTTTCTTCCAGCGCCATCAAGCGCCCATTCAGTTGGTCGACCGCGGCATTGCTGGTGGAGTTACCCCCACCACCGCCGCCACCGCCACCACCGCCGCCGCCGCCACCACCCTGCTTGTGACGCATCAGGTCCTCCACTTGTTTCAGCTTGGCCATGATGCGCAAGGCCATGGTGGGCTGAGAGAAGTAGTGGGGCAGGGTAGGGTGTGTGAGTGTTGGGTGGATGGTGGAGTGTGGGAGTGGTGGAGTGGTGGAGTGGTGGAGTGGTGGGTGTTGCATCAGAAACGTGTCTTGTTTCAGCTCAGCCATGATGCGCTGGGACATGGTGGACGGAGAGAAGTTGTGGGGCAGGGTAGGATGTGTGAGTGTTGGGTGGATGGTGGATGGCGGGTTTTGCATCAGAAACTTGGCTTGTTTCAGCTTAGCTATAATGCGCAAGGCCATGGTGGGCTGAAAGAAGTAGTAGGGTAGGGTAGGATGTGTGAGTGTTGGGTGGATGGTGGATGGCGGGTTTTGCATCAGAAACTTGGCTTGTTTCAGCTTAGCTATAATGCGCTAGGCCATGGTGGGCTGGAAATAATTGTGGGGCAGGGTAGGATGTGTGAGTGTTGGGTGGATGGTGGATGGCGGGTTTTGCATCAGAAACTTGGCTTGTTTCAGCTTAGCTATAATGCGCAAGGCCATGGTGGGATGGAAATAATTGTGGGGCAGGGTAGGATGTGTGAGTGTTGGGTGGATGGTGGATGGCGGGTTTTGCATCAGAAACTTGGCTTGTTTCAGCTTAGCTATAATGCGCAAGGCCATGGTGGGCTGAAAGAAGTAGTAGGGCAGGGTAGGATGTGTGAGTGTTGGGTGGATGGTGGATGGCGGGTTTTGCATCAGAAACTTGGCTTGTTTCAGCTTAGCTATAATGCGCTAGGCCATGGTGGGCTGGAAATAATTGTGGGGCAGGGTAGGATGTGTGAGTGTTGGGTGGATGGTGGATGGCGGGTTTTGCATCAGAAACTTGGCTTGTTTCAGCTTAGCTATAATGCGCAAGGCCATGGTGGGCTGGAAATAATTGTGGGGCAGGGTAGGATGTGTGAGTGTTGGGTGGATGGTGGATGGCGGGTTTTGCATCAGAAACTTGGCTTGTTTCAGCTTAGCTATAATGCGCAAGGCCATGGTGGGCTGGAAATAATTGTGGGGCAGGGCAGGGTTTGTAATTGTGAGGCAGTGCAGGGTGTGCAAGGCAGTGCAGGGTGTGCAAGGCAGTGCAAGGCAACTAAGTATCGACATTTAAATGCTGCAACGATGATCTGTAGGCTATCTTGGGTGTTGGGTGAATGGTGGAGTGGTGGGTGTTGCATCATATACCTGTATTGTTTCAGCTTGGCCATCATACACAAGGCCATGGTGGGTTGAAAATAATTGTGGGCCAGGGCAGGGTGTGCAAGGCAACTATCGATAGACATTGAAATGCTGCAACGTCGACAATTGTGGCTATCTTGAGTGTTGGGGAATGGTGGAGTGATGGGTGTTGCATCATATACCTGTATTGTTTCAGCTTGGCCATCATACACAAGGCCATGGTGGGTTGAAAATAATTTTGGGCCAGGGCAGGGTGTGCAAGGCAACTAACGATAGACATTGAAATGCTGCAACGTCGACAATTGTGGCTATCTTGAGTGTAGGGTGGATGGTGGAGTGGTGGGTGTTGCATCATATACCTGTATTGTTTCAGCTTGGCCATCATACACAAGGCCATGGTGGGTTGAAAATAATTGTGGGCCAGGGCAGGGTGTGCAAGGCAACTAACGATAGACATTGAAATCAGTGTTTTTAATTTCAGATTTCTGTAGTCCAGGTTGAGTAGCTACTTGGGCTACTCAACCCTGATTTCAGGATATTTGCGTAGCCATCGCATGGCGGAGCGCGAAGCGCGGAGCCTGAGGGAGTCGGGGGGCAGCGCGTCCCGATATCGGGGGGTCCGGGGGGTGTAGCATTCTACGGAATGGCGACGGAATGGCGACGCGTCGTCGAAAAATGAAACACTGATTTAAATGCTGCAACGTCGACAATGGTGGCTATCTTGAGTGTAGGGTGGATGTTAGAGTGGTGGGTGGGCTTCAGATAGTTGTATTGTTTTAGCTTGGCCATGGTGGGCTGAGGGAAATTGTGGGGTAGGGTGTATGTGTGAGTGTTGGGTGGATGGTGGAGTGGTGGGTGGTGGGTGGCTGCGTGGTGGAGTGGTGGGAGTTGCATCAGAAACTTGTCTTGTTTCAGCTTGGCCATGATGCGCTGGGCCATGGTGGGCTGAGAGGAATCGTGGGGCAGGGTAGGATGTGTGAGTGTTGGGTGGATGGTGGAGTGGCGGGGTGGTGGGTGGTGGGTGGTGGGTGGCTGAGTGGTGGGGTGGTGGGTGTTGCATCAGAAACTTGTCTTGTTTCAGCTTGGCCATGATGCGCTGGGCCATGGTGGGCTGAGAGGAATTGTGGGGCAGGGAAGAGTGTGTGAGTGTTGGGTGGATGGTGGAGTGGTGGAGTGTGTAAGTGGTGGAGTGGTGGGTGTTGCATCAGAAACTTGTATGGTTTCAGCTAAGCCACGTTACGCTGGGACATGGGAATCTGAGAGGAATTGTGAGGCAGGGTAGGGTGAGTGAGAGTTGGGTGGATGGTGGATGGTGTTAAGTGAAGTTGTGGAGTGTTGGGTGGTGGAGTGTTAGAGTGGTGGAGTGTTAGAGTGTTGGGGTGTTAGAGAGTTGGAGTGTTAGAGTGTTGGAGTGGTGGGTATTGCATCAGTTTCTCAACTTGTTTCAGCTTGGGCATGATGCGCAAGGCTATGGTGGGCGGAGAGAAGTAGTGGGGCAGGGTAGAGTGTGTGAGTGTTGGGTGGATGGTGGATGGTGGAGTGGTGGAGTATTGGAGTGTTAGAGTGTTGG
This sequence comes from Chlamydomonas sp. ICE-L, assembly GCA_013435795.1. Taxonomy (NCBI): domain Eukaryota; kingdom Viridiplantae; phylum Chlorophyta; class Chlorophyceae; order Chlamydomonadales; family Chlamydomonadaceae; genus Chlamydomonas; species Chlamydomonas sp. ICE-L. The sequence continues at coordinate 2,663,035 of JACBWV010000234.1, forward strand.
AGTGGTGGGTATTGCATCAATTTCTCGACTTGTTTCAGCTTGGCCATGATGTGCAAGGCTATGGCGGGCTGCGAGTAATTTTGGGGCAGGGCAGTGTGTGTGAGTGTTGGGTGGATGGTGGATGGTGTGTGGTGTGTGGCTGAGTGGTGTGTGGCTGAGTGGTGTGTGGTGTGTGGCTGGGTGGTGTGCAGTGGGTGGTGGGTGGCTGAGTGGTGTGCAGTGGGTGGTGGGTGGCTGAGTGTGTGCCAAACACATACACATAAGCATATGCAAACTCACATCAAGCACATCCTGAGGCCGCTTAGTACCGCTCCACTCAGGTGGTGGCAGCTCAGCAAAAGATGGCTAATCCCCCCCCCCCCCCCCCTCCACACACACACACACACACACACCACCACCACCACACATGCACACAAACCCACACCCACACTCTTTAAGTCACATCAATCACATAATGCCACCCCCCTCAGGTGGCAGCAGGTCAGACCATGGTGGCTGCATTCCCCCCCACCCCCACCACCACCACCACCACATTACCAGCCCTCCCCCACCCCACCCCCCCACCCCACCCTTTGACTCACATCAATCACAACCTGAGTAGCACGCATAGTGCCACTCCCCTCAGGTGGCAGCAGGTCATACCACGGTGGCTGCATTTCCCCCCCCCCCACCACCACCACCACCACCACCACATTACCAGCCCTCCCCCCACCCCCACCCACCCCCACCCTTTGACTCACATCAATCACAACCTGAGTAGCATGCATAGTGCAGCTCCCCTCAGGTGGCAGCAGGTCAGACCATGGTGGCTGCATCCCCCCCCCCCCACACACACACACCCCCCACACACCACCACCACCACATAACCTGCCCTCCCCCCCACCCACCCTCCACCCCACACCCACACCCTTTGACTCACATCAATCACAACCTGAGTAGCACGCATAGTGCCACTCCCCTCAGGTGGCAGCAGGTCAGACCATGGTGGCTGCATTCCGCCCCCCCTCCCCCCCCCCCCCCCACCCCCACCCCCACATAACCTGCCCTCCCCTCCACCCCCCCACACCCACACCCACACCCTTTGACTCGCATCAATCACAAACTGAGTAGCACGCATAGTGCAGCTCCCCTCGGCCGTCGACAGCTCAGACCATGATGGTACCCTGCACCCCACCCACCCACCCCACCCTAACAGTCACACCCACACCCACACCTACACACCCAGCCCACACACCCTCACACACCCAGCCCACCCACACCTACACACCCACACCCACCCTTTGACTCACATCAATCACATCCTGAGTAGCACGCATAGCGCCGCTCCCTTCGGCCGGCGACAGCTCAGACCATGATGGCTGCTTCCCTGCCTGTCCTGATTGGTTTGGGGGCCAGGCCCCCCTTTTTGCGTTCGTTGGGACCGAGTTTGAAATGGCTCCGCCGCGGCCTCGGACAGCTTTTGGAAATGTCTCTGAATTCCATGTATTCCGGAGAGTGCCGATAGGCTCAATTCCGGACTGAGGGGGAAGGGTGGTAGGGTCAAGGTTGTTGGGAGATTGGGAGAAAGGGTTGGTGAGGTGGGTGGGTGGGTGGGTGGGCAGATTTTGGAAGAGTCTCTGAATTCCATGTATTCCGGTGAGTGCTTGTGGGCTCAATTCCGGACTGAGGGGGGCGGGTGGTAGGGTCAAGGTTGTTGGGGAAGTGGGAGAAAGGGTTGGTGGGGTGGGTGGGTGGGTGGGTGGGCAGATTTTGGAAGAGTCTCTGAATTCCATGTATTCCGGAGAGTGCTGGTGGGCTCAATTCCGGACTGTGAGGGGCGGGTGTGTATGTGGCAGGGTCAAGGTTGTTGGGCAAGTGGGTGAAAGGGTTGGGGAGGTGGTTGGTTGGTTGGTTGGTTGGTTGGGCGGGTGGGTTGGAGGTCTGTGAGGGGCATGTGTGGGTGGAGTAGGGCCAGTGTTGTTGTTCCACGTGGGCTCAATTTTGGGGAGGTTTTTGGTCTTGGAGGTCCTTTGGTGTTGGGAGTGTGGTATTGAGTCAAGTTGTTTTGGACAAAGTTGGAGAGAGGGTTGGGAGTGATCGGGTGGGTGGGTGGGTGGGTGGAGAAAGTTCATTGGTTTAAATTGGGTTGGTGGGTTTTGGTGGTCAGTTGGTTAAAGTGGGTGGGTGGTGGTGGTCATTGGTTGAAAGTGGGGTGGGTGGGTGGGTTGGTCATTGGTTAAAGTTTGTGGGTGGGTTGTGTCAGTTGGTTGAAAGTGGGTGTGTGGGTGGGTGTCATTGGGGTTGAAGTGGGTTTGGTGGGTGGGTGTCATTTGGTTTGAAGTGTGTGGGTTGGGTGGTGGTCAGTTGGTTTGAAAGTGGGTGGTGGGTGGGTGGCAGTTTGGTTGAAAGTGGGTGGGTGGGGGGTGGTCACTTTGGTTGACAGTGTTGTGTGGGTGGGTTGTCAGTTGGTTGAAAGTGGGTGGGTGGGGATGGGTTGTCATTTGGGTTTGAAAGTTTATGGGTGTGGTGGGCTTGGTCAGTTTTGTTGAAAGTGGGTTGGTGGGTGTGGAGAATGTTGCGTTGTTTGAAAGTTGGGGGGTGCTTGTTGGGTTAGTGTAAAGGGTCAAGGTTGTTTGGGCAATGGGAGAAGGGTTTGGGAGTTTATGTAGGGTGGATGGTGGGTGGGCGGGAGGGAGGTCTGTGGGGGTTGGAACTACCACTGCCTTCACATTCACTCGTTGGCTTTGATGCTGACTCGTTGCTATGTGCTCCATTGATGGTGGGCAGCTTTTGTGATATATATGTAGAACAACCACAGCATTCATATCCACTCATACACACACAGTGTACCATTGGATTTGATGCTGACTCATCTATATATACATATACATCTATATACCACTGCATTCATATTCACTCATACACACCCAGCATACCGTTGGCTTTGAAGCTGACTCGTTGCGATGTGATCCATTAATGGTGAGCAGCTTTTGTGATATATAGGCAGAACAATCTCTGCATTCATGTCCACTCAGGCACACAGCGTACCATTGGCTTTGATGCTAACTCGCTACTGTGTGCTACATTGATGGCGGGCAGCTTTTGAAATATATGTGTATAACTACACTTGCATTCATATCCACTCATACACACACAGCGTTCCATTGTCTTTGCAGCTGACTCATTGCTATGTGCTCCTTTGATGGTGGGCAGCATCTGCACTATATATGTAGAATAACTACTGCATTCACGTTTACACACAGCTTACCATTGGTTTTGATGCTAATTCGTTGCTATGTGCTCCATTGTTGATATGCAGCTTCTGCAATACATGTGTAGGACAACCTCTGCATTCACGTCCACTCATACACACAGCTTACCATTGGTTTTGATGCTGACTCGTTGCTATATGCTCCATTTATGGTGGGCAGCTTCTGCGCACCCTTGTCGTCATGTGACATACCAGGCTTTGGGTGAAGAGAGGAGTAGATGGGGGTGAAGTTGTCGGCTTGCTGCGGGGGCTGAAGGGTGGGCGGAGGGCTGGTTGGTGGGTTGGTTTGTTAATTGAAGGGAGGTGTAGATGGGGGTGAAGTTGTCGGCTTGCTGCGGGGGCTGAAGGGTGGGCAGAGGGCTGGTTGGTGGGTTGGGTTTCAAATTGAAGGGAGGTGTAGATGGGGGTGAAGTTGTCGGCTTGCTGCGGGGGCTGAAGGGTGGGCAGAGGGCTGGTTGGTGGGTTGGTTTGTTAATTGAAGGGAGGTGTAGATGGGGGTGAAGTTGTCGGCTTGCTGCGGGGGCTGATTGGTGGGAAGAGGGTTGGTTGGTTGGTGGTTGGTTGGTTTGGGTTGGTTGGTTGGTTGGTTGGTTGGTTGGTTGGTTGGTGGGTTGGTTGGTTGGTTGGCTGGTTGGCTGGTTGGTTGGTTGGTGGGTTGGTTTTTTAATTGAAGGGAGATGTAGATGGGGTGTTGTCTGCTTTCTGCGGGGGCTGAAGGGTGGGCAGAGGGTTGGTTGGTTGGTGGGTTGGTGGGTTGGTTTGTTAATTGAAGGGAGGTGTAGATGGGGGTGAAGTTGTCGGCTTGCTGCAGGGGCTGAAGGGTGGCAGAGGGCTGGTTGGTGGGTTGGTTGTTAATTGAAGGGAGGTGTAGATGGGGGTGAAGTGTCGGCTTGCTGCGGGGGCTGATTGGTGGGAAGATGTTGTTGGTTGGTTGGTGGTTGGTTGGTTGGTTGGTTGGTTGGCGGTTGGTTGGTTGTGTTGGTTGGTTGGTTGGTGGGTTGGTTGGTTGGTTGGTTGGTTGGCTGGTTGGTTTTTGGTTTGGTGTAGGTTGTTGGTTGTTTAATTGAAGGGAGAGGTAGATGGGGTGTTTGTCCCCTGCTTTCTGCGGGTGCTGAAGGGTGGGCGAAGGTGGTTGGTTGGTTGGTTTGGTGGGTGGTTTGGTTACCTTGATGGGAGGTGTATATATTGGGTGGGAAGGTTCGCTGCTTGCCTGCAGGGGGCTGAGGGTGGGCACGAGTTTGGTTGTCGTTGTTTTTTTAAGAGAGGGTTGATACCCTGAAAGTGAAAGTTTCGGGTGAAGATAGGGTGTACATGGGTGTTAAGTTTGCTGCCTTAGCTAGTGCTGGGGCAGTTTGAAGTTGGTGGGTATTTGGGTTTTGTGGTCTGTGGGGTTGATTGGAATTGTGTTCGGGGGGTTTTGTTGGGCGTGGTGGGGGTGGGTTACGCTGGGCACTTGTATGTACGTTGGTGGTTACTAAGCTAAGAGGAGAAAATACGTTGTTTCTAGGACAGGGTGCTCGTTGTATAGAACGGTTCTGTGAATCATACGATGTGGACTCGGGTCTTTCGTTGTGGACGGGTGGTTGGTGTGACGCTGTACTGGAGGTCATTTAGGCGTCTTTCGTGGTGTGGTAGGTGGTTTGTGTCTGTGTCTTGGTTACGTCTTGTGTTGTGTGGTATCCCCACCACCAACACCCCACCCCACCCAACTCCCAATGACAGGGTTGGAACGATCTCAACTGTGGCTGGCCTAGACTACCACGGGTATGTTTGGGGATGTGGGGGGAAGGGTGGGGGCATGGAGCTGGGATCTGTGGATTGCTGTGTTTGCAGTGTGTGGTTTATTTGTGACTACGGAGTGAGATGAGGGGTGTAGTGGGGGCGGTTACCGTCTCAGTGTATTTGGTGCCATTACCACGTGGGGACCTGGGAGGGAAAGAGTGCGATTAGAGGGGTAGGGAGGGGGTGGGGGGGCAATGAGTATTGGGATGAAAAACAACGAGAGAAAAAATGAGATGGGTAGACAGAAAAGGGAAAAATTAGGAATGGGAGGGAGGTTGGGGTTTGAAGTAGGTTGGCACAGAGGTGGGCAAGGTTAGTTTTGGGGGGATGATGTTATGCAAGGTGGGCACGGGTTGGTCGGGTGTGGTGGGTGGGTGGTGAAAGGTAGGGGTGGTGAATGTGTGTAAGGCGAACATAAGGAAGCTCGAACGCATAACAGGGCTAGGGCACTTCGCGTAGAAATGCCACTACAACGCAAGGCGTTGAATAGGGATGTAAACTCTATGATCTACAATTAGACACATACTTCGGCCGAGCTGGCACAGCGGCAACCCCCGGCGTCACGATCCGGTGAAATTTCAAAGCAATATCTACTTCGGTGGGTGTGTGGGCGGAGAAGAAAACACAATGTGTTGTTTGAATGAGTGTGTAAAAAGTGTTGGTGATTTGAATCAGTTCAGTCGTTTTTTTTAAAGGTGATTTCCCGTGTCCCTTCGGAAAGCCAAACATCGTTTGCGGCGGCTGAAACAATAGTGACATAAATTAAAAGCGACCAAGTAAGAATGTCCCAAAAATATAGCAACGACTCACAGCTATTGAGGCTTGGGACCTAGACTTGACGGCACTATCTCCCCGGCTTCTGGCGTAAGGGGGATGCGAGGTGTGAAAAAGGGCCGACCTTTTCAATTTCCCAAAAAATAAAGTGACTGCGGTTGGCGTCCCGTCCCCCTTGTCAAATCTTCCGATTAGGTGGACCTCCCTTTGAAAAAGGTGGACATCGTCGAGCTGGTTTACAACCCTGACAATGCCCAACTCCAAGTAGGGGTTAGGTTAGTAGCTGGGGGGGGTGGCAAACACTGTGGGTAGCATTGGGTGTGTGTTGTGTTGTAAGAACAGTGGACTGGGTTCCCCGCGGGGGGCTAAAACGGTGCTGCGGCTCAAAAGGCTAAACACTTGCTAGGCAGCCGAGGGGAATAGAGAAAGTGAGCTATGCATACCAGTGTACGAGAGTATATGACGGGAACTAGAATTAAGAAAAGGAGAATAATATAAACAATTATCAGACGCAGAAAGAGTATGGCCTAACTGGGACATGTCGTAAGGTGTTTGTGGGGTACGGGCGTACAAAGGACAAAGACATGGTTGGGAGAGTCGATTGCGAAAAAAAAGCAGATTAAAAATGACCCTCCGTTACTAACGTTGTTTGTTTTGTTTTGGTGTTTGTTGTTTTGCTTTGGTCCCTTGGGTTTTGGGTTGTGTTTAACTCCCCCGATCGTATATGTGGTGGAGGTGTTATTCCGATTTCCCACTGGTGTCGATTGTGCTGTGTTATGGTTTGTTTTATTGGGGTGTGTAGACATGGGGGGTAATTTGTCGAGACTGGTGGGAGAGATGAACGTGGAAAGGTGTGGGGGGGGACACACCAGAAATGGAAAAAGGGTAGGTTGGGGTGAAGTCATAAAACTATGCAAAAACTAAAACCCCACAAAACCGTGAAAAAAACGACCAACAAAAAAAACGTCCACCAAACACTGAAAACACACAAGGGGAAACTATGTGTACAAAAGCTGTGAAGGTGAGGAACAACCGAGGGGGGGGTAAAAAAAAGAAGAGGTGTTGGTGGGTGGGCGTGTTCTTTTGTGTGTGTGTGTTTGTGTTGTATTGGATTTTATCTCGAAATCCCAATATAATCACTTAGTGTGGTCCTGGTGGATTTCAAGATCTGTGACGGGAACCATAAGCGACCTTTGGAAAAGGCTCCGAGTCTTAAGCCCACTCCTTGCGGAATAATAGGGTTGTGGAGGGGCGGGCCAACCAAAAAAAACCCCAAAACCTCGGTCAGAGCACTACAACGGCTCGCCGCACCAACGCAGGACAACCAAGAACGCGCTGGTGTTGTTAAGGGGTGTGGTACAGGGTTGTGGGTGCTGAAGGATTCGATACGTGGTGGCTGGGTGTCTTTGTGTGTGTTTGAGCATGGAGGCAGCAGGAAATCAGGGGGGGGTGATTAGGCACACCAACGACATGCACAAAGGCAATCCCCGTGTGTGTTAGTCGGCGGATGTGTTGAAGTAAGCGGGGGTAGGGCAGTTGGATCAATGTGGAGATGGAAGTGTTGACCCAAGCGTAACAGGGCTCACACGGGCATGGTGTGTGCGGACACAGTTTAATAACGGGGGATGGGGAAAAAATAACAAAACTGCAGAGCCCGGAGGAGTGAGGGGGGGCGAGTGGGTAATCAATCTGTGTGCAAACGCTGGGGACAACGCAACAGGGGGGAGGTCGTGTTTTTGGTGGGGGGTTGTGGTGATTGGTTGCACGAGCTTCCACAAGGCATCACGCCTGTTTGTGTTTGTGCGGTTTTGGTGGTGGTGGCTATGTGGTGGTTGTGGTTGTGGGGTGGAATGGTTGTCTCACGAGCTTCACAAGGGCCACAGCGCCTGTTTGGTGTTTTAGTTGGGGGGTTTGTTGTTGGTGGCGGTGTGTTATGGTGGGGGTGGGTGGGGTGCTGGGTGAGTTGGTGTTTTGTCAGGGTTGGTGTCGGTGTGATGTGATGTGGGGTTGGTTTCAGTCTTGGTATTGGTGTTGGTGTTGGTGTTTTTGTCAGGGTTGGTGTCGGTGTGATGTGATGTGGGGTTGGTTTCAGTCTTGGTGTTGGTGTTGGTGTTGGTGTTGGTGCCAGGGTTTGTGTTGGTGTGATGTGGTGTGGTGTTGGTTTCAGTCTTGGCGTTGGTGTTGGTGCTGGTAGTGTGTTGTGTTTGTTTCCAGTGTTGCTGTTGGTGTGATGTGGTGTTGGTTTCAGTGTTGGTGTTGGTGTTGGTGTCGGTACCAGGGTTGGTGTCGGTGTGATGTGGTGTTGGTTTCAGTCTTGGTGTTGGTATTGGTGTTGGTGTTGGTGTTGGTGTTGGTTTTGGTGTTGGTGTTGGTGTTGGTGTTGGTGTTGGTGGGGTTGTGTTTTTTTCCAGTGTTTTGTGTTGTTTTCAGTGTTTGTGTTGTTTTCAGACTTGGAGTTGTTGTTGGCGTTGATGTTAGTGTTGGTGTGATGTGGTGTTGGTGTGATATGGCTTTGGTTTCAGTCTTGGTGTTGGTGTTGGTGTTGGTGTTGGAGTTGGTGTTGGTGTTGGTGTTGGTGTTGGTGTGATGTGGTGTTGGTGTGATATGCCTTTGGTTTCAGTCTTGGTGTTGGTGTTGGTGTTGGTGTTGGTGTTGGTGTTGGTGTTGGTGTTGGTGTTGGTGTTGGTGTTGGTGTTGGAGTTGGTGTTGGTGTTGGTGTTGGTGTTGGTGTGATGTGGTGTTGGTGTGATATGCCTTTGGTTTCAGTGTTGGTGTTGGTGTTGGTGTTGGTGTTGGTGTTGGTGTTGGTGTTGGTGTTGGTGTTGGTGTTGGTGTTGGTGTTGGTGTTGGTGTTGGTGTTGGTGTTGGTGTTGGTGTTGGTGTTGGTGTTGGGGTTGTGTTTTTTTCCAGTGTTTTGTGTTGTTTTCAGTGTTTGTGTTGTTTTCAGACTTGGAGTTGTTGTTGGCGTTAATGTTAGTGTTGGTGTGATGTGGTGTTGGTGTGATATGCCTTTGGTTTCAGTGTTGGTGTTGGTGTTGGTGTTGGTGTTGGTGTTGGTGTTGGTGTTGGTGTTGGTGTTGGTGTTGGTGTTGGTGTTGGTGTTGGTTGGTGTTGGTGCTGGTGTTGTTGGTTTCAGTCTTGGGTTGGTGTTGTTGGTTTCAGTCTTGGCCTTGGTGCTGTTTGTTTCAGTCTTGGTGTTGGTGTTGGTGTTGGTGTTGATGCCGGTGCCGGTGCTTAGAGGCATTGGAGGACTAGGCGATGGCTTATTGCGCACCTTTCTCTTCCGCCATTATTGTGGTTTGATTGACATGTCCAAAGTGCAATTCCGGAAAAGGGGACGCTTCGCGGGTCCGATGTTTCAGAAATGCCGTACGACTGAGATGGCAAGGCTAGAATTATGGGAAGGAATGAAGTGGATGCTTCTTCTGCAAAGTGTTACCTGGAGGGTTAGGTGATATTGGAGGAGGGTATGGCGATAAGGAGGGTAAGGCGATATTGGCGTGGCTTGACGGGTCTCTTGCTCTCATGCTCTCATCGGTGTGCTCTCATCACCTGCTCTCATGTAACTGACTTGTAACTGACTTGTCATGACATGATGACTAAGTCTCCACCAGGGTGGTTCACCGGATGGTGGTTTGACATAAACCCGAAGGGAAGCCACTCCACCCGCATCCGTTGGTTTCCTTCCTCGTACTCTGATTGCCTCCAATTGCCCTCCCTGAGAGATTACTTTCGATTCCTGCTGTTTGGACATTTATCACATCCGAATTGACCCCTAGAGCTTGCCGATTCGTACATCAACATGGAGAACGCCGAAGAACATAGGCCAGCTGAGGAGGCTGCCCCTCCAGGCGTCGAGGAGAACGCTTCCGGCCGAGATGAAGGCACTCAGCCAAGCAAAGTCGCGCGCAAAGCTGGTACTGATCCCTGTTCCTTTTTATTGTATCCGCACGAAATGTGAAATTCTTCCCATCCCACGCTGCTTTCAACTCTGATCAAATCTGTCTAGGGTGATTCGATACGTGCGGGTTGGGAGGGTGTTCCGCACGAAGGAATGCAAAATGTTGTGATGCTCACCACGGGCGTTATGCCTCGATGCGCGGGAATAACTGAATTCTCAGAGATGCAGACCCGTACTAGCCTTATCACTCTCCAGCATTCTTGCTCCGCTGCCGGTCCTGTTTCTTTGTCGATCCTCGATGCTGAGATGGTGGATCTGACCTGCACGATGCATAGATCGAGGATGTTCCCTTTACAATCCCCCCCCATGCCTGCCTCGATATCCAATTCCAAGACCAGCAAGTCTTGATCTGCCTTTCACTAAATTCTCCTTTTCCATCCCTTTTCCTGATTTCTTCGGACGCATCCCTCACTTCATACCCACAATCCACTGTACAGAGCAAGTGACCCGATTTATGGGACCAATGGCATACCTGGAAATGGAAATTCCATTTCAATCCCCATTCATCTGAACATAATTGTGACCAATGAATAAGCCACTGTTGAATGCATACAGCTGCTTGAATTATTCCATCATTCCATGCCTTGATCATATAGACAGACTTCCCACAGGCAGATAGAGAATTTCTCAGACTTATCCTAGAACCACCCGTCAATATCAGGATTTTTCTGTGATATTTCTTTACTCTCCAGCCTGTTCAACATTATCACACTTTCTACCTTGTTTTTGGGGTGGACAGCTTTGCCATACCAACTTATGAACTGCATTATTGTGACCTGGAAAATCGAAATTATAAAATAGATTTGTAGCATCAGACTAAACTTGATTAAATTGATAGCTTAGGTAGGTAATATTGAGTGCACATTTAGTATCATGTCCACCCTTAGGACATGAATTGTGAGTGCAGGGGGGGGGGGGGGGGGGGGGGGGGGGTCATATTTGGATTTCCCTCGTGCATTTTGCCCTGCTTTCTTGTCACCCACTGAGCTCTAATCTCATACTTCCTGCTGACTGCTTTTCTGAACAGATGCTGTTGTCACTGCATTCTTTCTTATTTCTCCAAAAGCCAATTTGCCATCTATCTTCACACGCAAATTGCCATTTCTCTCCTAACGCCAAACGTAATTAACGATGCCGATCTTCTCTTCGACTCTCGGACTGCAGATGCGCGTGATGTGTCCGCGAGGGGGAAGCCTTTGGCGATCGCTCCCGCCGTGCAGAAACGGCTGGATGATATGATTTCGAAAGGCTTGGTGAGTCGCCGGTTTCATCGCAGGAAACCAACGCCCATCACCCGTCCCAGCTCGTTCTGATGCGCCTCTGTGGTGACCGCTTAAACCCGGCGCGCTTTGAGCACGGCACGATGAGCCATTTGACCAACGCCAAGACGCTCTTACACGCTGATGCGAGGCTGGCGTATGCTCGATGGACTCGGGTCGCCACCAAATGGGCGAAATATTGACTTGCTCGTGAATGCGCCCGGTGCTCGGTGCTCAACGTGTCATGCGGCTGATGTCAGCCTATAGTGTCGTTGGTTGGGGTATGCTAAGTGTGACATGGTAGACAGGCTGCAAGGCTATCTGCTGATGAAGCCTCTCCCTGCATTGGTCACGTTCACACCCCTCTTTCATTGGGTGACAAAATATTATCATCCCCACCCCACCCCCCACACTGTCCGACCAACCATGGTCTTGGGGTGTTATCATCACTTGCCACATATCCCAGTTCCATCTTTGATATCACTCATGTCCCTTCAGCCATGCCTCACAGCTACCAAGTTCCCTTTCTCCCTATGAATCTCAAATCAAATCAAAGGCACTAAAAAATCATAAAATTGGGTTCATACACATCTCACGCTCACCACAGCGTGCAATCCTTGGTGATAACCAGTTACCAGGTAACTAACCACGCATGCTCATTGTTGACCTACGTCAGGCGGGTACTTGTATGTACATATGTGTAGTACTAGTGCACTGCAGATGTGCTATATTGGGGCAATACACTGCATTTGGGCACTACACATGTGCAGCCTGACTTGGGTACTATCTACCTCTAACCAAATCTCTCTGTATCTGTATTGCTTTCATTTCAGGTGGCCGAGAGCGACCTGGACTTCAAGGTGGGTTCTTACAGAGGGCAGTTGGGAAGTTGCTCGACTACCGCATGTTGAAATCGTGGTGTTAAGGGGTTGTAATCCTTTACCCCTTGTGTGTTGCGTGATCCGAATGTAGAATTTGGTGGCATCAGCATGCACTGTCGTCAAGTGTGCATTTGTGGAGTCAAGAAGCCTTGGGCCAGTTAGAAGAAAATGATGTGAATGTAAGAAGGAAATGATTTGTACATTTCCAAACCAACACTTATTATTTAGTCAATTATATACATCTTGTGAGCTCCTGTTCCCTGTAGGTCATGAGGCACGTCGCAGACTACCACCAGAAGGTGGCCCAAACTTAGTTGTCTCTGCAACCGCACTGCAACAAAAAAAATATGTCCTTATCCAAATCAACACATTTTTATTTTTTGACGGTTTTGTCAAGTTAAGACATGATGTGAGTCCACGCCACAACCAACTGCCTGGTGTTATTACCTTGCGTAGGTCATGAGGCGTCTCGCAGACTACCACCCTAAGGTGGCCCAAACTTCTTAGTCACTGCAACCGCACTGCAACAGAAAAAATATGTACTTATCCAAATCAACAATTTTATTTGTTTTTACAGTATTTTCAAGTCAAGACATTATGTGAGTCCACGTCACAAAAAACTTTAAAATGCCATAAAAACATAAAACTAACTGTCTGGTGTTATTACCTTGCGTAGGTCATGAGGCGTCTCGCAGACTACCACCCTGAGCAGGCCCTTGACGCCTTGAACCAGTTTGAAGGACATGATGTGAACCCACAGCACAACAACATCCGCAATAAGTCGGCATACTTGAGCAGCATCCTGGCTCGATTCCAGAAACAGCTTGGGCCGCGCCAACCTGAGGAGGTCCAGGTAAGATGGATTACATGGTCTGACTTGAACTTAAACTTGGTCTAACTTCAACATTAACTTGGTTGCACTCAAGCCAGCGATTTGACTGCTCACAGTCTTCGGTAGTAATTGTTTTACCCGGAAAGCTGTAAATGTGAAATATGTTTTTCTTGTTTCATGGTCTAATAATTATGATGTAGATGGTCTATCAGCCTAAGATTGATCACATGGTCCATCTGCCTCAAGGCTGCTGAGTATTCCTGAGCAGTACTCTGGCTCGATCCCAAGAGCCACTAGGGCCTCGTCAACATGAGGAGGTCCAGGTAAGATGGATTACATGGCCTAGGTAAGCAGAGCTGGTATTGCATTATTTTTCCATCTAGGGGTAGCCAAATAGGCTAAAGGGACTTGCCCAACGTTTAAAACAGGAAAGGCAGTTTATACAAGTTTAAGAAGAGCAAAGCAGGAGTATGGGGATTGGGGGTTCTACCTGCTAAGCTGTGTGGGTGGGTGGGGGGGGGGGGGGGGGGGGGGGGGGGGGCATTACATGGTTGTTCAGCCTCAAGGCTGCTCAGCGTTCCTCTGGACACAATTTTGACAAACTGACCAACCACTGAGTCTAAATCCTGACCAACCCACCAATCTCTGCCCACCCACTCTGTGCAGTCGTTCTTGGACAATGCCTTCAGCGAGGGCTCTTTGAAAGTAACTGACCTGGACGCTAGACTTTATAAGGCACTGGTATCACTGCCCCAACATGCAGCCCTGGACACTTTATTAACCAACCCACCAACTCCTCTTCGCAGTCGTTCCTGGACTACGCCTTCCGCGAGGGCTCTTTGAAAGTAACTGACCTGGATGCCAAGTGCTACGAGGCTCTGTTATCACTGCCCCAACATGCTGCCCTTCGGCTCTTGGAGAAGTTTACTCACCGCGACAGGTCTGAGGTCCGAAACCAGTGTGCCTTCTTCATGTCCATGGTCAAGCAGGTGAGTTTGTGTGTGTGTTTGGGAGGGGGGGGGTAGGTCATGGACACAAGCTATGCAATGGTTTGCACTGCAGGTATGTGTAAAAGAGGTAGGGATTAGGAGTTAGCGGTAGTGTGTGTGTGGGAGGGGTGGGGGGGGTGGGGGGGGGGGGTACTGAATACATTATGGATTCCTTGTCATACAGCTGTGACACTCCGCCATATGGCTGCGGCGCTCTTTACGGTGGCGATCCCTACACCAAACACCTGGCGATCCCTACACCAAACACCTACACCAAACACCTACACCAAACACCTGGCGATCCCTACACCAAACACCAAACACCTTACGCTCTTTACGGTGGCGATCCCTACACCAAACACCTACGCTCATGAATGCCTCACCGCACACTTCATCACGGTTAGCACACTTCATCGCGTCACCGTACACTTACCGTTTCGCAGGCCAACCAAGAGCTCGACATTCGTGGTCCAGGTAGAGATGGCCCGTCATATGGCCGGGATGCCCCGCCATACGGCCGCGGTGATCCTTACGGTGGCGATCCCTATGCCCGAGGTGGGCCACCTCATCACTCACAGGCCCTTGCCCCCTATCGTGGGCCTCACGACTCCCCCGGAGGACATATGGGTGGCATGGTTCCCTCAGGTAAGGGTGTTTGGAGTCTGGTGGGGGGGGGGGGGGATTATGTGTGCGTGTACTGGAGGGGGTAAGGAATGCCACCTCCCCGATCACATGCCCTAATGAATCCTGCGGCTAATGCGCCAACTGCAAAGCAGCCACGTCCAGGAATGTTAGAGTTGCTAACTCTAACATTCATGGACGTGGCTGCTTTGCTGTTGGTGCATTAGCCGCAGGAGCCTCCTGCCGGCCTCACGTCTCCCCCGGAGGTCATGTGGGTGGCATCGTTCTAGGAGGGGGGGCACTCAGATAAGGGTGTTGGGGGAGGGGGGGGGGCACAGCAACTTTCTGGAACCGGGTTTCAGGCAAACCCACATCTGGTCCCAGTTCTCCGAATTGGCAGCCTCCAAGAAGAAGCCTTTATACAAGCAGCATCAGCGGCAGAATTGAAGACGGACTTTTTGCGCGTTCGGTGATCAGGTGCTCCTGGGGCCAGCAAAATTTCACAACCGAACCCGCCTCATACATACCGTTTCCCCCAGACCACCAATGGGTGCCATGGTTCCGTGTGTGTGTGTGGGGGGGGGGGGGGGGGGGGGGTCCCATCATATCATGGAAACCCACCTAAACCCTAACCCCCCCCCCCCCCCTCCTCCTCCTCCTGCAGGTCAAAAGAACTACGGCCTAGAGCAGGGCCAGTTGGGCGTCCGAATTGAAGAGTTCCACGAGCTGTCTCCCTTTGCTGTCTTTGTCCACCCCGCCCCCGCCATCAAGTTGCAGCAACTGTGGGACTCAGGCAAGCGTCTGGTGTCCCTGATGGACGACAGGGCATGGGGGGCTTTGGGCGAGCTGCCAGCAGCAGAAGCCCTGATCGTAGTCGAGGAGGTGGCACACACCATTGAAGAGAAGGACATCCGCAACCCAAATGCCTTCTTCATGGTAAGCAGGCTTTTCTCGTAGGTGCTATGTATAGTAACACAGCACTTGTTTCTCTGTTAGACGACAGGGCATGGGGGGCTTTGGGCGAGCTGCCAGCAGGCACTGATTGTACTTGCAGAGGTGCCACACACCATTGAGGAGAGGGACGTCCGCAACCCGAATGCCCTCTTCATGGTGAGCGCCACACATACACACATACATACATAGGGAACGGCAAATCATATGATGTTGACCAAAGGCGAGTATGATATCATATGAAATCATACAAAAATCATATGATTTAATATCATATGATATGATGCCTCAGGCCAAAGTTACCTAGTCAGACCGCCGGTATCATATGATGACATGATATCATATGATATCAAATTGCCGATCCCTATACATACACACACCAGTGACACCCGCAACCCAAAAGCGTCCTTCATGATGATGTCACACACCTATCAACACACATACACGCACACACTTGAACTTGGTTACATAGCTTCAGCCAGCAATTTGGCTGCTCACTGTCTTTGGCATTATCCAAACCAAGTTTAGGGGACCGATCCACTGATTGTGCATCCTAGTCGCGTAGATTCAAATTTTGAATTTGAATTGCCCCATGCCAGATTTGGCTCACAAGTCCTTGGACAAGATGAAGGCCCCATTAAGCAGACATGGGGGGCAAGGGTCAATGGTGGCTGCCCTTCCCACTCTGATCATGCAACCAAGTAATCAATTTTTAAATTTGAATTTGTATTGCCCCATGCAGTCTGTTGCCAACAAGTACCTGGACAAGTTCAAGGGGGGGTCATCAAGCAGAGAGGGGGGACCAGGCCCAATGGTAGCTGCCAGGCATGGTGGCGGTTACGGAGGCCGAGGTGGTGGATATGGTGGAGACAGAGGCGGCCAAAGGTGAGCAAATTTAAATGTATATTATTAGTAGCCCTGCTGCCGGGCTTGCTGCTTCAAAAATTGTCATGTTTAAAGCGGTGTTAGCATGACATAGTTCCACTTATTAAGTTTGAAAAATTCAAACACTTGGGGCCTGGCCTAGACAAGTACCAAACATAACATGTATCCTTGCATAGGCAGTCCTATTCCAACTCTAGGCCCTCGTCTGACGGCTGGGACCCCAAAGCTAAGTGCACTTCTGAATATTATGCACTTGCACAAAACACATTCCAAACTGATCCAAACCTAACCCCACATTTGTCCTTTCGTAGGGAGCCTTACTCCAGCACTAGGTCCTCCTCTGACGGATGGAACCCCAAAGAGCCCGGCCCTGGTCTCGATTCATTGAACTCAGTCTTGCGTGACAAGATCCACGACTTGATAGCTGCCAACCCCGGTCAAGTAAAAGATTCAGACTTCGACTCGGGTGTGGTTGAGTCTCTGAAGAAGATGGACGAGCGCGATGCTTTGGGTGTGGTAGACGAGCTGTGGAGTAACGACATTGGTGGTATCCGCAATGTGCCTGCTTTCATCATGGGCATCTGCAAACGCAAGAGGGGTCGCAGATAAGGAATGTTAGTGGCGGTATTCACAATGTGCTTACTATTACTTACATCTTAGTATGCGCAACAGGGGCCGTTGGTGAGAAATGGCAGGCGGTATTTGCAATGTGCATGCTTTCATATTGCATCTTGGTGTGTTTAAGAGGGGTTGTTGATAAGGAATGTTGAGGAATGATGGGCGCGGCATTCACGACTTGTTTGCTTTAATCATGGTCAAGCAAAAGAGGAGCAGACTGGGCAGACTATACAGTTAGAAGACTTGCTCAAGGTAGTCTATAATTATTTTGATCATTTGAGGATGGGTGAGTCCCTTGCGCGCAATTGGCTACCCTCTAGACTGTAACAAACATTCATAGGACTGCAGGGCGTCAGCCTTATAGCGATGGTTCCGTTGTTAGACTTCCCCGTTCTCACAATCGGCGTTCAGTGGGCTGAAATGTTCGTTTCCACCGTGACAGATCCTCCAAATTCTTCGTTTGTGAAACGTTACGTTCTGAACAATCTTGCCGGGTGATGAACTCAGGAAATACGTCTGAACGGGTCTGGACTTCGGAGGAAAAAGTGACAATTTACGTGTCAATAAGTAGCGTCTCAAAATCTAACTACCTCCATGAGTCGGTAGCCATGCAGTCCTATGTATTGGTATATTTGCATGCCTAGGTAGAACTCACCATGCCACCTAGTGATGTTGACAATTAAGACAAGAGTGGATGGTGGTGGGTTCCTGTTTTGGTCATTTTTGGGGGTGTTGTGACATTTTTTTGTAATTGAGTCATCACAGCGGGAGAGGACTCTTCTTGATTTGGGTTGGGAGGGGTCAGGCATGTGCGCATGGCAGAGTTGTACCACTGTGACAATTATAAAACAAGCTTAGTTACATGGTCTTAGCATTTTGGCGAGATGAATAAGACTCCAGAGGTTGGGCTCTTAGGATACTGCTTTCCTGGTAATTTGGTTTTGGCGGACTCCCTCTTCTGGGGGGTGGGAGCCCCCTGGGTTACCCATTGATCCGTTTGACTGTCCAACCAACCGAAGATTGGAGCCTGACACGTCAGGCAGCTGTCTCATAACCAACTGGCTTCGGGCAGCTCCAGTCCGTTGCAAACTGTCTTTGCCGTTGCCAACGCACTCCACAAATGTTCCGCGAAGCTTGCATCGCTACATAGGACTTGTTATTGCTGAAGAGCTGAAGGCGTCAAGCAGCCAAATTGCTGGATGGAGCCATGTAACCAAGTTCAAGTTCAGGCTTGGGATACTGGGGGACGATGTTGATCAAACCTTGTGCCTACCGGTGCTGCAAAAGCCTCGCCCTATAAAAATCAGCCTCGTTCCATTCCTTAAGGAAAGCACTTGACCTGGACAAGTCTTTAAACTGTCTAATCCGCTTAGTTGGCTCCCTAGTTTCGGTGGTATCCCACGGAGGGACTTGGCATTGGAAGACGGCGAGCAGCCCAGAGTTGGCTAAAAACCCATGTAACAAACCAATCCAATCTATCGGAGGTGGGCTGGATGGAGGACATGACCCCCCCAGCACACACACACCACCCACTCGGATATTATGCATGGAGCAGGTTTGACTTAAGGCAAGATAATTAGGGTCAACTATGGCTATGAAAATGTAAAAATATGACAATTTAACAAATTATTGCAAGCTCGCTCAGGGAAGTTATCAGTAGTCAAGACCAGGTGTTGTGGCATGGAGTGAGCTCGTCTTAGGTCAAGCTAGGAAGGGTCAACTATGGACACACAAATGTAACAAAATATTGTAAGCCCGCTTAGGGGAATTAGTAGGGACGAGGCTTTCGGCCCACACCACCTGCGCATGAACCCGCCACATGGGCCAGTCACCCCATGTTAATGAGGGTTTTTCATGTCCTCATTCAGTCCTCAGTGTTTTAATCCATGAGCAGCACAGCCCTAGAGATAGAAATCTCAGATTTCAACTATGTGACCATCCAACACATCCATTTGTATGGCCTCAAGCATTCTTCTGTGTCTGTATCTGTTGCAGCACAGCCCGAGTGGTAGCAATCACAGACCTCAACTATGTGACTATCCAACACATCCATTTGTGTATCATGGCCTCAAGCAATCCTCTGTGTCTGTATCTGTTGCAGCACAGCCCGAGTGGTAGCAATCACAGACCTCAACTGACTATCCAACACATGGTTTTGTGTAATATGGCGTCAAGCAATCCGTTGTGCTGTTGTCTGTTGCAGCACAGCCTGGGTGGTAGCAACCTCTCTACTCGATTAATCAATACATAAATGAATAGCACGCATTATTACAAGGCGCGAGGTTGAGAGGGCCAGCCCGTTTGATTGCGCTGGGGCCAACCACCAACCTGAACTCTGTGGCCATCCTACACATCCAGTTGTTTATCAAGGCCTCAAGCAGTCCTCTCTGATCGAATCTGTTGCAGCACAGCCCGGGTGGTAGCAATCTCAGCTCTCAACTCGTCAACAATCGCCTGCAAAGGATTAGCATGCAAGTGTGTGCGTTGTTACAGTCCAGGGGTGGCCAAATAGGCTCAAGGGAATTGCCCAAACATTATATTTAGCGGGGCTAAAACGGAAAAATTGTGAACTGAACCCCAAACAGCCGTTGTACCGACAGGGGCCCTTCTGCGATAATTTGGTTTGTAGGTTGAACATCTGAGGGAACAGCAAGCACTGTGAAATTGATCAGTGAAATTGAACTGTGGAATTGGCCGGTGCTGGTGGAACTCCTCAACATCTTGACAAAACAGCCAGCCAGCCTCTGATATACCCCTCTCACCCAGCCAGCCACGTAACCACACACCTTCATACCCTGCCACCTACCCACGCAGCCCATCTCAACCCACCCACTTTACCAGCCAGCCATTCACAAAGCCAGCCAGCCAGACAGCCTCGTAACCAGCCACCCACTTACCCAGCCACCCAGCCAACCCATCTCAACCCACCCACTTTACCAGCCAGCCATTCACAAAGCCAGCCAGCCAGACAGCCTCGTAACCAGCCACCCACTTACCCAGCCACCCCATCTCAACCCACCTGTCCGTCAGATTCAGCATTTGCCTTAGCTTCCTTGCTGCTACTGCTACGGCTGCCAGACATGCTGGTGGCACTCCTCGGTATGAGTCATATGACACACTCACCCAGCCAGCCACTTAACCAGCCAGCCAGCCACTCACCTTCTCACCCTCCTACTCACCCTAACCCAGCCACTTAACCACCCACCTTCTCACCCTGCCACCCACCCACTCACCCCATCTCAACCCACCCACTTAACCAGCCAGCCACTTTCGCAGCCAGCCAGCCAGCCAGCCAGCCACGAAAGCACCCACCCAATTACCCAGCCAGCCACCCACCCCATCTCAACCCACCTGCATGTCAGATTCAGCATCTGCCTTGGCCTTCTTGCTGCTACTGCTGCGGCCAGAGGAGCTAGTGGCGCTCTCTGACATTTCCGTGCCCGTCGATTCAGCCATGTCTCTCCTAGCCAGGGTGGTAACCTCATTCTGAAGGGTATAGGGGGTTTAAATTAAATTTAAACATTTATTTTTATTAGTAGTAGTAGTAGTTTGGGGTAGGTTATAGGTTATAGGTTATAGGTTATAGGTTATAGGTTATAGGATATATTATTAGTTAGGGGTAGGGTATAGGGGTATATTTCTGCACCCCTAGACTCAGCCATGTTTCGCCTAGCCAGGGTGGTAACCTCATTCTGAAGGGTGTAGGGTGTAGGGGTTAGGAGTTCAACATTCCGCGTTGGGTGGAGGGTATTTGGTAAGGGGGTAGGGTATAGGGAACATTTCCGTGCCCGTGGACTCAGCCATGTCTCTCCTAGCCAGGGTGGCAACCTCATTCTGAAGGGTGTAGGGTTAGGAGTTATAAGTTTCGGGTAGGGGGTTGGGGATTGGGCGTAGGGAGTAGGGAGCATTCCCACACTCGTGCCCTTTTTGTTTTTTAGATATGAAAGGAATTTCACCCCAGCCTCAGCCATGTCTCACCTAGCCAGGGTGGTAACCTCCTTCTGAAGGGTGTAGGGGGTTCAAGTTTGGCGTAGGGTAATGTAATGAGAACGCCTGGTGGGGCGTGGTATAAAGGAAGCCCCGTATTACGGCAGTATATAACGGGCTGCTACTTAACCTGAACAAAGCTACAATGGCGGTTGACAGCCACCGCGGACACTAAAGCACACCCGTTCTTGTTTTTGACGAGCTCTACCATTGAGCCATTCATCGAAACGGGATGGGGTAGGGTATAGGGTGTAAGGATTTTGGAGGGTCTGTTACGTTGCACACATATATATATATATAGATAGATAGATAGATAGATAGATAGATAGATGGATAGATGGATGGATGGATAGATAGATAGATAGATGGATTTATGGATATATGGATATATGGATATATGGATATATGGATAGATAGATAGATAGATAGATAGATAGATGGATAGATGGATAGATAGATAGATAGATAGATAGATAGATACATAGATAGATAGATAGATTTTGCCCAGTGTAGTGAGGCTCGTGAAAAATGGATTAGGCTCGTGAGATGTACTTTAGAAGTCCAGGGATTTGTTTCCGAATCTAAAAGTGTTTTTCTCTAGCTTTTTGGTTTCAGGCCTCCTCCTAACTGGGACTGTGTCTTGATAGCTTTTTATAGCTATCACAGCTTTTTTAAAACATTTAGTGCACACATTGTTTTGGGGCCAAAACGGGGTCCCGATTCGAAGTCCCCTTGCGGACCAGTATATTGTGACCTTCAGACTCTAGTATGCTCAGGACGTGAATCAAACCCCCGCGGAATGCGTTGTTTTCAGCCTGAACTGTGCCATTGTACTTACTAGTCATACAATCGTATGATTAGCTAGTACAACCCTGTTCCCCACCAACACGCCCCACCCCACCGACAATGCTGAGACAGTCCAGGGGTAGCCACATAAGTTCAAGGGGCTTGTCCAAACATTGAAATTGAAATTGAAATTGTTACATCCGTGTAATACAGTTACTCACAGGACGTGATGTTAAGGACACCACAGTCTAAGCCGGAGCTAGCTACAGTCACACTTGACCAAACGTGATAAAGAGGGGCTAAAGCGAGAAAAATATATTGATGAACTGAACTCCAAACAATAGTTTTACCGACAGGTGCCCTGAGCTTGTGCTACAGTGATAATTCAATTTTGTGACGAGCCTGGAATTCAGCTATTTTGGAGGGCTGCTTAGAAAGACCCCTGGGGAAGTCTGAGCTCGCATTAAACACAAACTGGACGATACCACTAGCAAACAACCACCACCCCAACCCATACCACCGCATCCCGCCCCATGCCAACACCCCAAACCACCCCATTCACTCACACACCTGGAATTCAGCTATCATGGAGGGCTGTTCAGAAAGGGAAATGGGAAAGTCTGCGCTGGCATCCAAACAAACTGGATGACACCACTAACAAACACACACAACCACTACCCCAACCCATACCACCGCATCCCGCCCCATCTAACACCAAACCCCATACCACCCAACCCATCTACCCACACACCTGGAATTCAGCCATAATAGATGGCTGCTCAGATAGAGCCTTAGGGAAGTCTGCGCTGGCATCCAACACAAACTGGATGAAACCACTACCCCCCCCCCCCCCCCCCCCCCCCCCCCCCCCCCCCCCCCCCCCCCCCCCCCCCCCCCCCATACCACCCCGTGCCACCGCAACCCGCCCCATCCATAAGAAACTTTAGAGAATTGTTATTTTGAATGGCCCCCTCAAGGGGGCTGTACTCCAGGTACACCAAACCCCATACCACCCAGCCCATCTACCCACACACCTGGAATCCAGCTATCTTTGAGGGCTGTTCAGAAACAGCCTAAGGGAAGCCTGATCTGGCATCCAACACAAACTGGGGTGACACCACTAGCAAACATCCCAACACCGCACCCCATACCATCCCAACCCATCTACCCACACACCTGGAATTCAGCCATAATAGATGGCTGCTCAGATAGAGCCTTAGGGAAGTCTGTGCTAGCATCTAACACAAACTGGACAGTCCGTTCAGCCCACACCATAGCTAGGGCACGCCCATAGAAGAAAGACTCCAACACAGCACGGTCTGGGGGCAAGGGTCATAGGTGTTGAGCTTGGGTTAGTGGATGGTGCAGGTGGTGTGGTGTGGGTGTGGCTCTGGTGTGGTGTGGGGCATGTGGTGTGGTTTGGAGTGGTTTGGTGTCTGGTGTGGATTGGTGTGGATTGGAGTGGTGTGGTATGGTATGGTATGGTATGGTATGGTATGGTATGGTGTGGTATGGTATGGTATGGTATGGTATGGTATGGTATGGTATAGTATAGTATGGTATGGTGTGGTTTGGTGTGGTGTGGTGCAGGGTTTGTAATTTGGTGGTGTGGTGCAGGGTTTGTAATTTGGTGGTGTGGTGTGTGGTGTGTCCAACACAGCACGGTCTGGGGCCAAGGGTCGTCAGTGTTGAGCTTGGGTTAGTGGTTGGTGCAGGTGGTGTAGTGTGGGTGTGGCTCTGGTGTGGTGTAGTTTGGTTTGTTGTGGTTTGGTTTGGTGTGGTGGGATGGGGTGGGGCAAAGTTGGAAGGATGGTACGCTCCTGTGGGTTTAGGTTTGTGTGAGTGTATGTGTGCGTCTGTGCGTGTTTGTCAATCTGTGTCTGTGTGTGTTTGTGTGTGTAAGTGTGTTTGTTTGTATATGTGTGCATGTGAAAGTGTACGTGTATGTGTGTGCTTGTGTGTGCATGTGCATGTGTGTGTATTGAGTTTTCAGCTGTGAAGCAGTTACAAAGCTTTTTCTGTAGCACTTTGGTATGAGGGGTCCTTCACGGTCAAGAAGAGCAAGCCCCAAACCCTGAACCAGAGTACTGCTGCTTACTAATGTAGGTACTGATGTTGCACAACTTACTGGCAGGATTCTTGGAAGGGGCCTTCACGATTGCTGTGGTCGTGCTGTCTGGAGCAGGCTTGGCCTCTGTAGCAGCACTCATGCGTGTGAGGGATCTTGTGGGCAGCGCGCCCCTAGGGGCCACGCCCAGCCCCGGGAGGGCGGAGCCTCGGGGGCATGGACGTGTGCATCGGACCGATGCGCTGGAAGGGCTTATGGAAAGTCGATGCATCGTGATCCGGAGTACGGTGCTAGAAGCGGGGGATCCGCGATGGCGATTGGTGTGTCTAGGTGCGGAGCTCTAAAGGGAAAGTCTCCTGTCGTCCTGTTTTGCTTTCTATTTGCTTTCTCGGTAGGGTTGTTTAAAAGGGCGTAGTGCGGCGAAGCGGCAGAAAGACAAAGAAGCTATCGTGTGGCGGATATTTTTCTTGGCAGTTCACGTGAACCAGGAATGTGAGCTGCGTATGTCTCAGTCGGGGGGGCGAGGTTGGACTCGGAGGTGCTGTGGATCCAAGCCAGCCATTCAATCCTGTGATCAAAACCATTGGGGGGCAGCTTGGGGGCTGTGGTCCAAGTTTAGCAACCACCATCAACTGAATTCCTCGCGCCCGAATATCCTCGCGTCGGAAACTCGTCATCATGTTTTTTTCCGACAGGACTACGATCGGGCTCTGAGGGATCGAGCTACTACAGATCGATTGCAGGTTCTTAGATTTGACACTTGACACATCACCCATGCGTCATCACCACCAAACAAAGGACCATCTCAACATGGGAGTACCTGAATATCTTCACGGTGTTTGGGACATATACACAGTTCTTATTCCTTTTCAGCCAATCACCAGAAGCACCAGTCGAGGCACGCACCCAGGCGATAGATCGCTCCCCCAAATTCAATCTAGCACCCTTCCTCGGTGGCCAATTGCTTCTCCCTCTTGCTTACTTTTGCTTTTGGTATAGCAGAAGTGTTAATCTATAGAAACTGAGAGAAAATCGAATAGGGACACTGAGCCGTCCTCCTTGCTTGTACCCTCCTTGCTTGGCGAGTAAGTGAGAATCCCCTTATTCAATTTTTTGGAGGAAAGGAAATTCACCCCAATGGATGGGTCTCCTAGCGCTAGCCTTGAAATATTTTAACAGCGAGAAACTGAGGGAGAAAAGAAAATTGAGCAGCTTTTCAAACCGAATCGGCAGCAAGATATATCGCACCCTTGACTCAGAGGAGGAATCCTAATTTAATATGCTTACAAATCCCTTCGTCCACTCACCTGGGTATACTTTAAGTGATAAATTGCATACCTTGGTGTTTTGGGGATGCTGCGTTGGAGCTAGTTAGGGTTGCTTGAAGGGCCCCCCAAAGCTGTCAGAAGCACCGAAAAGGCAACTGTGAGCACCATGGCGCTACACAAAGACGCTTTTTTCTTTCCTTAAATATAAACCTGCCATGCACCCACTAAATTAATCACCGCCTTCGGAATCGCTGACATTTGATCGACCAGAGAGAGAAAAACTTCAGCAGTAGCGGAAGAGCATTTTTTGTTAGCAAATGAAAATTAAGGTCAATGGCGCCGTTTACCAGTTAATGCACCAGTGATATTTTTCGAGTTCCTATGAGTTTCTATCAATGAACCGCTACTGGATAACTGGAGACAAGGTAAATAGAGGATATCGAAAATATCTCTGCCTAATCTAAGTAAGTCTGGTTAGATGTTGTACCGTCAAATTTGACTCAGAAAAGCGCAACCGAGGAGCAGCATGCTACCCCGTAAAATGGGGCTGAGCTTGTTTTGGGTCTCATCCTGTCCTGGTTGTCAGGGGTGGTGGTGACAGTCACGATTGGCAGTGATGTGGCATGCCCTGCCGTTTATTGTCATAGACAGGCCATTTTTGATCGACCCAAGGCAAGCCCACACCACAACTAAACAAGAGTTAGTATGAACAATATGGAAGTTGGACCCAGTGCAATCAAAAACCAGTGCAAGTAGACAGGCTGGCCCCCTCAACCTCGCGCCTCAAAATATGATGGAGCATACAATTTGTTTATTTATTTCAAGCATAGTATGTTTGTATGTCACAGTACAGGGGTAGGGCAAATAGGCTAAAGGGACTTTCCCAACCGTGATAGGAAGGGCTAAAAGAAAAATCATCGATGAACTGAATCCCAGACAGTCCTTTTACCGACGGGGGCCCGGAGTTCGTGCTACAGTGATCATTTAATTATACAATATAATAACTCCCGTACGTGTTTTGTTTGGCCTCTTAAGATGAATATCTGTCGTCATGTACTCATGTATGGCAGGGTTGTATTTATTTATTTAAATCATACGTACTACCGTACTACCGTACGTGTTATGTCCAGCCTCTTCACATGCATATCTGCAGTAATGCATTCATGTATGGCAGAGTTTTTTTTTTTTTATTTATGCATGTATGCATTTATGTATTTATGTATTTATTTATGCACTTATGCATTTATTATGCATTTATTTATTTATTTATTTATTTAAAGCAAGCGTACTACCGTACGTGTTATGTCCGGCCTCTTCACATACATGTACGCAGTCATGGACTCATGTATGGCAGGGTTGTATTTATTTATTTATTTAAAGCATACGTACTACCATACGTGTTATGTCCGGCCTCTTCACATGCATGTATGCAGTCATGGACTCATGTACGGCAGAGTATTTATTTATTAATTTATTAAAGCATACATAATAACGTACGTGTAATGTCCGGCCTCTTGAAATGTATATCTGCAGTCAGGTACTCATTTGTTTAGTTGTGAAAGGTATTTCACCCCAGGAGGTGGGTCTCCCAATACAAACCAGCCATACCGAGGATTCAGTTTGAATGGTGTTGCCACTCCTACAAAAGAGTATGGTAGAGTTTTTAAGTTCAGAAAGTGGGTCATCATGTAGATTAACGGGTTTGGGCTTCCTCCAGGGGCAGAGCCCTGGTAGCTTTAGTTATTCCCTGAGTGTTCTAGGGGCAGCGCACCCAAGAGGTGGGGGGTTCGGGGGGCTCAGGTAGCTTACATTTCGGCCAAAACAGAGTCTCAGGTAGCGATCGGTATAGGTAGAGGAAAAACCCTGATGTACGGCCGGTCTATGACAATGTAATATAATCAACACCAACACCATCACCATCACCATCACCATCACCACCACCACCACCACCACCACCACCATCATCATTTAGTGCTCTGCATGGCAATGCCTGCATGCAGATGGATCAGATGGGGCAGTCAATAGGGAATAATTACTGCTGCACAAGTTCAGCAGCGCACAGTGCGGGAGGCAAGCTGGAGGCATTGCCCTGGGACGTTGCCTGCCAGGTGGGTTTGGGTTCTGTACTTTGTGTATGAGTGTATGTACTGCCCTGTGACATCGCATGCCAGGTTGGTTTGGGTTCTATACTTAGTGTATGAGTGTAATGCCCTGGGACGTTGCCTGCCAGTCAGGTTTGAGTTCTGTACTTTGTGTATTTATGTATGTACTGCCCCGGGTTGTTGCCTGCCAGGTGGATTTGGGTTCTGTACTTTATGTATGTATTGCCCCGGGACGTTGCCTGCCAGGTGGGTTTGGGTTCTGTACTTCATGTATGTACTGCCCTAGGACGTTGCCTGCCAGATGGGTTTGGGTTCTGTACTTCATACATGTACTGCCCTGGGACGTTGCATGCCAGGTGGGTTTGGGTTCTGTACTTCATGTATGTACTTCCCTAGGACGTTGCATGCCAGGTGGGTTTGGGTTCTGTACTTCATGTATATACTGCCCTGGGATGTTGCATGTCAGGTGGGTTTGGGTTCTGTACTTTGTGTATTGGTGTATGTACTGCCCTGGGACGTTGCAGGCTAGATGGTTTTGGGTTCTGAACTTCATCATGAATGAGAGTACTGACCTTCTGGGGCGTTGCCTGCCAAGTGGGTTTGGGTTCTGTACTTTGTGTATGATTGCATGTACTGCCCTGGGACGTTGCCTACCAGGTGGGTTTGGGTTCTGTACTTTGTGTATTAGTGTATGTTCTGCACTGGGACATAGCAGGCTAGATGGTTTTGGGTTCTGTACTTCAACATGTATGAGTGTACTGCCCTGCTGGGACGTTGCCTGCCACGTGGGTTGGGGTTATGTACTTAGTGTATGAGTGTAATGCCCTAGGAAGTTGCAGTCTTGATGGGTTTGGGGTTCTGTACTTTATCATGTATGAGTGTACTGCCCTGATGGGACGTCGCTTACCAAGTGGGTTTGGGTTCTGTACTTTATGCATGAGTGTGTCTACTGCCCTGGGACGTTGCCTGCCAGTTGGGTTTGGGTTCTGTACTTTATGCATGAGTGTGTCTACTGCCCTGGGACGTTGCCTGCCAGGTTGGTTTGTGATCTGTACTTTATGTATGATTGTATGTACTGCCCTGGGACGTTGCCTGCCACGTGGGTTTGGGTTCTGTACTTCATGTATGAGTGTATGTACTGCCCTGGAACGTTGCCTGCCAGGTATTGGAGGTGTTGGCTGCGGCGGCGGTGGCGGTGATGGTGGTGGTGTAGGTTATATTTATCCTGGTGCCCTACTGGACTCTAAACATGCCCGCGGCTTCCAAGCAAAACTACTGCACTACTGCATATACAACTCAAATAAACACCAATGGCTGACCTGCTTAGCACGCAATATACACTATACCACTGTAACACTACTACACAAAGAGCCGGAATAAACACTGCTACACACAATTGATGAGTAAAGGATGTGATCACATGGGTAGCCTGCAGTCGACGATGCATCTATGGAGGAGGGGTATAGCTGCAGTATGTGTCATTGTACAATAGATACTACTGCACACACATAAAAACTCCTGAGTGTAGAATGTGATCCCCTGCAGTTGACGATGCATATATGGAGGAGGGATGTTGCTGCCCTACGTATGACGAATATACACCATACCACTGTAACACTACTCCACATAAAGCTAGAATAAAAACTGCTAAACAATCCTGAGGAGACTAAGTATCTATGGAGGAGGGATGTTGCTGCCCTACGTATGACTTGAATACACACCATACCACAGCAACACTACTCCACATAGAGCTATAATAACCACTGCTACACACTCGCTCCTCAGGAGACAATGTGATCACAATGTGACATGTGTGGCCCGCAGTTGACGATGAGGAGGGATGTGTCTGCTCTACGTGTCATTATAAAATAAGTACACACACTCCTGAGTAGAAAATGTGATCACATGTGTTACCTGCAGTTGACGATACAAATGTGGAGGAGGGATGTGTCTGCCCTGCATAAACTTGAATATACACTATACCACTGTAACACTACTGCACATAGAGCTATAATAAACACTCCTGATTAGACAATGTGATCACGTGTGTGACCTACAGTTGACGACGCATCTATGGAGGAGGGCTGTGGCTGCAGTACGTGTCATTGTATAATAAATACTACTACGCACTCTCCTGAGTGTAGAATGTGATCCCCTGCAGTTGATGATGCATGTATGGAGGAGGGATGTTGCTGCCCTCCGTTTCATTGTATAATAAATACTACACACACACTCTTGAGTGTAGAACGTGATCCCCTGCAGTTGACGATGCATCTATGGAGGAGGGATGTTGCTGCCCTGCGTAACACTTTGCTGTACACTGTACCACTGTAACACTACTGCACATAGCTAGAATAAACACTGCTACACACTCCTGAGGAGACAACGTGATCACTATGTGACATGTGTGGCCTGCAGTTGACGATGCACCTATGGAGGAGGGATGTGGCTGCTCTACGTGTCATTATAAAATAAGTACTGTTACACACACTCCTGAGTAGAAAATGTGATCACATGTGTTACCTGCAGTTGACGATGCTTATATGGAGGAGGGATGTTGCTGCCCTACGTATGACTTGAATATACACTGTACCACTGTAACACTACTGCACATAGAGCTATAACAAACACTCCTGATTAGACAATGTGATCACGTGTGTGACCTACAGTTGACGACGCATCTATGGAGGAGGGATGTGGCTGCAGTACGTGTCATTGTATAATAAATACTACTACGCACTCTCCTGAGTGTAGAATGTGATCCCCTGCAGTTGACGATGCATCTATGGAGGAGGGGAATAGCTGCAGTACGTGTCATTGTATAATAATTACTACTACGCACTCTCCTGAGTGTAGAATGTGATCCCCTGCTGTTGACGATGCATATATGGAGGAGGGATGTTGCGGCCCTCCGTGTCATTGTATAATAAATATTACACACACACTCTTGAGTGTAGAACGTGATCCCCTGCAGTTGACGATGCATCTATGGAGGAGGGATGTTGCTGCCCTACGTATGACTTGAATATGCACTGTACCACTGTAACACTATTGCACATAGAGCTATAATAAGCACTCCTGATTAGACAATGTGATCACGTGTGTGACCTACAGTTGACGATGCATCTATGGAGGAGGGATATTGCTGCAGTATGTGTCATTTTATAATAAATACTACTTCACACACTCCTGAGTATAGAATGTGATCCCCTGCAGTTGACGATGCATCTATGGAGGAGGGATGTTGCTGCCATACTTATGACTTGAATACGCACCATACCACAGTAACACTACTCCACATAGAGCTAGAATAAACACTGCTACACACGATTGATGAGTAGAGGGTGTGATTACCTGGGTGGCCTGCAGTTGACGATGCATCTGTGATGGAGTGATGTGGCTGCCCCACGTGTCATTATATAATAAATACTACTACACACACTACCTAGTAGGAGGGGTATAGCTGCAGTATGTGTCATTGTGTAATAAATACTACACACACACTCCTGAGTGTAGAATGTGATCCCCTGCAGTTGACGATGCATCTATGGAGGAGGGATGTTGCTGCCCTACGTATGACTTGCAATAGCTTCAGAGACCTCCCTTTGCCTGGACTAGTAAGTTATGACCTTTCAGGGTCCCCACCATTAAAAAAAATGTTTGGGGTGCAGTTTATCAGTGCCTTTTCTTTTTAGCCCTTCCTGTCACGGTTGGGCAAGTCTCTTTAGCTTATGTCGCCTACCCTTGGACTGTAACGTACATACAAAGATGCATACATACAAAACTACCTACCTACCTACCTGCCTGCCTGCCTGCCTACCTACCTACCTACCTACCTACCTACCTACCTACCTACCTACCTACCTGCCTGCCTGCCTGCCTGCCTGCCTGCCTGCCTGCCTGCCTGCCTGCCTGCCTGCCTGCCTGCCTGCCTGCCTGCCTGCCTGCCTGCCTGCCTGCCTGCCTGCCTGCCTGCCTGCCTGCCTGCCTGCCTGCCTGCCTGCCTGCCTGCCTGCCTGCCTGCCTGCCTGCCTGCCTGCCTGCCTGCCTGCCTGCCTGCCTGCCTGCCTGCCTGCCTGCCTGCCTGCCTGCCTGCCTGCCTGCCTGCCTGCCTGCCTGCCTGCCTGCCTGCCTGCCTGCCTGCCTGCCTGCCTGCCTGCCTGCCTGCCTGCCTGCCTGCCTCCCTACCTCCTACCTCCTACCTCCCTACCTCCCTACCTGCCAGACTGCATGCCTCACTACCTCCCTACCTCCCTACGCGTCCAGACCTCCAGTTACACGCCCTACCGTCGCCTGAAACTGCATACCTTAGCCTACAGCCAGGGACAGACACAGAACGCAAGAAGAAAGAAAGAGCAGAAAGGAAGAGGAAAGCACGAATAAGAACGAACGACGAGAAGAACCGAAAAGAAAGACAGAACGGAACAGAATGAAAGGAAAAGACAAGACACTAAATGACAGGAAAGAAACTTGAAAGAGAAGAAAGGAGCCTAGAAGGAACTACCTACCTAGCAGCTAAACGAACTATAAGAAAGAACCTACACGACGGAAGAAGACACAAATACCGACGCTAACCGACAAGACAGACAGACACCGCAATGAAAGAGAAGAGCCGAGAAAGAATAACGACGATAAAGCGACCTGACCTACCTACAGGAGCCGACCTACCGACATAGCCACTAGCCTACCGAGGCAATACAGACGAGCCCGCTAGCCTAACCTACCTACCTACCTACCTACCCTACCTACCTACCTACCTACCTACCTACCTACCTACCTACCTACCTACCTACCTACCTACCTACCTACCTACCTACCTACCTACCTACCTACCTACCTATGTCTGCCTGCCTGCCTGCCTGCCTGCCTGGGCAAAACAAATGTTTCCTAGAGGACCCCTCCCCCAACAAAACCCCGGGGACTACGCCCCTAAACCCCCCTTAGGACAAGCGGCGCTTTGTGTCGAGCTTAGCTCTTAAGACGGTGCTACCGCATCGACCTAGAATAAGACTTGGGTTGCCAGTTATGGCCACCAACATGGCCTCCAGAAATCCGTAAGGATTCGAATCCAGCACCTTGTTCAGTCCAGCAAAATGATGAACCATTGAACCATTCGACGAACCGGGATTTCAGGTTCCCAGCTTACTGTGCGAACCGGGATATAAGGTTCCCAACTTAATGTGCGAACCGGGATTTCAAGTTCCCAACTAACTGCGTTTCGTTTCAAGTTCCCAACTACCTGGAGTTCGGGGGGGGACTTTTGGGGGTGTATGTAATGAGTGACCAGGCATCACACTACTCGGCGACAGCTTGGCAAATTAGATACTCTCACAGCACGTGGCAGGGGGTTTGAAACTCCGTTTGAAAATTCGTCGCAGGCGCTGGGGACCGAGGGCGAGGGGAGATATTCGCAACCTCAAGAATTGTCAAGTAGCAGCTCGCAGTCTCTTTCGAGAACTGCTGCTGCAGCCTAAGAGTGATCTACAAGCCTCGTTCCTAGCCTCGTTTAGGATGGCGCACCTCTAGTTCTCTGCCTAAAACGATTATTTGGGAGCCTCGTTTATAGCTATGCTGCACAAAGCCTACTAGCTCGCAATCTCTTTTTGAAAATGGTTGCTGCAGCCTAACAGTATTATACAAGCCTCTTTCCTAGCCGCAATTTGAATGGCGAAATCAAATTCAGTAGCTCTCAGTCTCATTTGAAAATGGCATGCACGGGTCGAATCCTGCCCTGGACCAGGTCCGGCGTGAGGGTGTGGGTGGATGGGTGGGGGGTGGGGAGGACATGCTACATAATTTGCGGTAACACAATTTAACGAAAGAGGATGATTTCCTATTGGCATGCTGGGGTGGGATAGAGACATACAAGACTCTATGGATGGAGTGTACATTTGTAATGTTATTGTTTTGAAAGGAAATCCCAGAATTGTGATGGATGAATTGAGGGGTCATACCTGAAGGGTTGGACACGTGGGGAGTAACCTCATATATGACCGTAATCGTTAATGACCGATCGAAAATATTCACCAAACAAAATGGCACATCAAATTATTTATTTTTCTTTTCTTCTTTGTGCATGATGTTCTTAAGTCCCCCTTGACTGAGTCATGCCGAGGGCACATTTGGAGTCGAGTAGGGCACCAGGAAAATGTAATCATAACCATAATCATCATCATTTATGAAAACATGGCGTGACAAATGCCTATATCTCCACGGATGATCGAATTGACAAATAAATTATTTTGTGTACACACAAGTGCAAGCCTCATAGACGAAGCAACTTCGATGGTTACCCCCAAGCAATTATAAGATTAAATGCCTAAATTCACTGAATTCACTGGATTCACTGAATTCACTGGTAAGTGATGACACAGCCGCAAGTTTTTGTCTTGATCGAGTTCTACCTTATTTATAGTTTGAAGTCCTCAAGCACCGCCAATTAGAAGGCGCAGGTTTTTGTTGTGATTGAGTTCTTCCCAATTTCTATAGTTTATATCGTGATTGAGTTCTTCCCAATTGTGTCGTGATTGAGTTCTTCTCAATTTCTATAGTTTGTATCGTGATTGAGTTCTTCCCAATTCTTATAGTTTGAAGTCCACATGCATGGATGTTGACAAGTCTTTGAACTATCTCCTCTGCCTGCTTAGTATTTGCTTTGTATTTGCTTAGTATTTGCTTAGTATCCGCTTAGTATCTGCTTGGTATCTGCTTAGTATTTGCTTAGTATTTGCTTAGTATTTGCTTAGTATTTGCTTAGTATCCGCTTAGTATCTGCTTAGTATTTGCTTAGTATTTGCTTAGTATTTGCTTAGTATTTGCTTAGTATCCGCTTAGTATCTGCTTAGTATCTGCTTAGTATTTGCTTAGTATTTGCTTAGTATTTGCTTAGTAGGCTCCCTCGTTTCCGAGGGTATTTCCGCATGAGGGGGGCTAGGAATTGGGAGGGTCAGTATCTGAGTGTGGCTGGAAATCATGTTGCAATCAAAATCAAACTCCAAGCTTGTTTGATTGTTACTTACTCTCCCTCCCATCCCCCTCCCCTCCCCCCACTCACCCAAACACACACAACACCAACATAAACATTTTCGAATATGCTTGGCTCTGGTAGGTGCCGGAAAAAATAAGAAGGTCGTAGCAGTTTTCAATGAAGGAGCTGCGACAAAGGAAGCCAAAAAGCAGCCTATAGCTCAACCCGTTGCATAGCCCTCATCCGAGGCCTCTGCAATGGGTTGAGCAATAGGCTGCTCTTTGGCTTCCTCTGTCGCAGCTCCTTCACTGCTGACTACTACGACCTTCTTCTTTTTTTCGGCACCTACCAGTGCAAGGCATAGTCGAAAATGAGTTTGCTAGCGCTGTGTCTTTGGGTGGGTGGGTGGGTGGGTGGGGGGAGGGGGGGTAAGTAACAATCGAGCAAGCTTGGATTTTGATTTTGATTGCAACATGAATTCCAGCCAGACTCGGCTGCCGACCCTCCCAATTCCAAGCCCGTTTCGTGCGGAAATACCCACGGAAACCAGGGAGCATACTAAGCAGATACTAGGCAGAGCAGATACATTAAATACTTTTCCACATCCATGCATGAGGACTTATAACTATAAACGAGGAAGAACTTCATCACGACAACAACAATTGGGCATGGGGATCCGATTGGGATGGGGATGGGGATTCCTGTTATGATTAGGATTATGTGGGCGGTGTGTCTAACCTTGTTGCTGCTCTCATGGCTGTTCTTGCGGAATGTGTGCCTCGAATGCAAATAGGCTGTGCACCCTCCGGTTGTGACTAGGCAGTCTCCTTCGAGGTGACTGAACTGCTGAATCCAAACGTCCAATGGTTTGGGGTGTAGGTTGACGCCACGCTTCGCAACCGGTGTCTATGTGTGGTACTGCGGTGAAAGGACAAGGATGGTCACGTCAACATCCAACTCAAGGGCGGTCACGTGGCGTGACGATTGAGTTGACGTGACGTGTGAGTTGACGTGTGAGTGTGACGTGACGTGATAAATATGTGGCGTGGGCGCGAGCAACTTAGCACCGAACCCTTAGGTTCCCAGCGCACCCGTTTTGCTCGCCCGATTTGCACATCCGTCATGCTCGTTGGCAGTACGCCTGATATACCGAAATCGCTACTCATGTGATGGAGGAGAGGTAAAAACTTGCAGCTCTGACAGCACCTACCAGTCAATCCAGTGAATTTAGGCATTTTATCTTATAGTTGCTTGGGGTAACCCACGAAGCTGCTTCGTCTATGCGGCTTGCACTTGTGTCGTGGACACAAATTGATTTATTTGTCATATTGATCATCCGTGGAGATGAAGGCATTTGCCTCGCCACTTTTTCATAAATGAAGTTACTCCCGACGTGTTCTACCCTTCAGGTATGATCCATCAACCCATCCATCAAAATTTTGAGATATCCTTTCAAAACAATAACAATACAAAAGCACACTCCATAGAGTCTCGTATGTATCTATCCCATCCCAGCATGCCAACAAGAAATCATCCTCTTCAATTTAATTGCTTTATCGCAAATTATTTAGCATTTCCCCCCCACCCACACCCCACCCACCCACCCACACCCTCACTCCGAACATGGTCCATGATAGGGTCGAATCCTGCCCTGGATTCACCCCGTGCATGCCATTTTCAAACGAGACTGAGAGCTACTAGACTTTGTTCCGCACCGCTACAAACGAGGCTACCATCGTTTCAGTCGGAGATCTAGGGGCGCGCCATGCGGCGAATTTTCAAACGGAGTTTCAACCCCCGTGCTGTGAGAGTATCTGATTTGCTGAGATGTTGTCGAGCACTCATTACACACACACACCCAAAAGCCCCCTCCCCCCCCCCCCCCCTCCCCCCCCCAGCTCCAGGTAGGCTGCGTGAACCGGGATTTCAGGTTCTCAACTAATTGCGTGAACAGGAATTTCAGGTTCCCAACTTACTGCGCGACGCATCATCTTTCTTACACACACACTCACACGCGCAAGTATCCACACACTCACACACCATCCACACGGCAATCACAGAGTATCACACACTACACACACACTCACACACCATCCACACGGCAATCACTGAGTATCACACACTACACACACACTCACACACCATCCACACGGCAATCACAGAGTATCACACACTACACACACACTCACACACCACGCCCTTCAGCCTTTGGGCATGTCCCTTGAGCCTTGGCTACCCTTGCACTGTTACATATTTGGGGATTTCAGGTTCCCAACTTACTGTGCGCCGCATCATCTTTCTCCAATACCCGAGCCAGGTCCAGTATCAGGCATCAGTGACCCATCGGCTTGCAAGAACTAGGAGAGATGCTGAGCCAGGCCCCCCAAAATGCGCTCTTCGACTTTGGCCCCCCACTAACAAATCATTTTTATCAGTGCCCACCAGCTTGCAAGAAATGGGAGAGATGCTAAGCCAGGCCCCCCAAAATGCGCTCTTCGACTTCGAGTTAGCCACCCACTTACAAAACGTTTTTTTATCAGTGCCCCACTCACAAATCATTTGTATCAGTGACCCACCAGCTTGCAAGAACTGTGAGAGATGCTGAGCCAGGCCCCCCGAAATGCACTCTTCGACTTTGGCCCCCCACTACTAAAACATTTTTACCAGTGCCCACTAACAATTCATTTTTTATCAGTGCCCCACTAATTAATCATTTTTATCAGTGCCCCACCGGCTTGCAAGAACTGGAAGAGATGCTGATCCAGGCCCCCCAAAATGAGCAAATCGACTTTTGCCCCCCACTACCAAATCATTTGTATCAGTGCCTCACTAACAAATCATTTTTTATCAGTGCCCCACGAACAAAAACTTTTTTATCTGTGCCCCACTAACAATTCATTTTTTGTCTGTGCCTCACTAACAAATCATTTTTAATCAGTGCCCCACATACAAATCATTTTTAATCATTGCCCCACTAACAAATCATTTCTTATCAGTGCCCCAATAACAAATAATTTTTATCAGTGCCCCACTAACAAATCATTTTTGTCTGTGCCCCACTAACAAATCATTTCTTATCAGTGCCCCACTAACAAATCATTTTTTGTCTGTGCCTCACTAACAAATCATTTTTAATCAGTGCCCCACTTACAAATCATTTTTTATCAGTGCCCCACCAGCTTGCAAGAACTAGGAGAGATGCTGAGCCAGGCCCCACAAAATGCGCTCTTCGACTTTGGTGGACGAGTATTAAGGGGTCCTGCAAGTGGCAAGCCATTGGTGGTGGTGGGAGCTCATGGTCTGGTTCTCCGAGACGGCACGTTTCTCATGGATGGGCGCTTCTGCATGGTGTTCAAAGACTGCGAAGGCGTCTCGCTGCAAGTAGGTGACATACAGTGTAACGGAGATAGATGATAAAAAGTGAAATGTGGTGAAATGTGGAATGTAGTGGAATGTGGTGAAATGTGGTAAACATGAGCATAAGTTGATTGTGGCGCTGTAATGGGCTCATTAAACTCTCAGCCATGGAACTTTCTCATGGACGGGCGCTGCTGCATGGTGTTCAAAGACTGCAAAGGCGTCTCGCTGCAAGTAGGTGATAGTATGATTAAGATGGATTATAATTAAAGATAATTAACAACACTAGTAAAACGTTGGAGAACAATACCTTAATTTGAATGTGGTGCTGTGATGGACTCATTTAATTCTCCGAGATGGCACGTTTCTCATGAACGGGCGTTTCTGCATGGTTTTCAAAGACTGCAAAGGGGTATCCCTGCAAGTAGGTGATAGTGTAATGATGAGCGTGATGAAGATAGATGAGAATATAAATATGATACAAATCTAATGAAAATATGGTAAAGTGTGAAAAAAATGAGCATGACCCGATAGTGGTGCAGTAATGGGCTCATTTAAATCTCTGAGACGACACGTTTTTCATGAACGGGCGCTTCTGCATGGTGTTCAAAGACTGTAGGCGAGTCTCCCTGCGAGTAGGTGATTGCGTGGTGATGCGCGTGATGAAGAAAGATGCAAATGAACACATGTGATAAAAAGCTAGTGAAATGTGGAGAATGTGATTAAAAAAAGGGGGGATCAGTTGATTGTGGTGCTGTAATGGGATCGGCATACTCTCTGCCATGCCACTTTTCATCAAGGACGGGCGCTTCTGCATGGTGTTCAAAGACTGAAAAGGCATATTGCTGCAAGTAGGTCATAGTGTAATGAAGATGGATTATAATTGTATGATAATTAACAAAAACTAGTAAAACGTTGGTGAACAATCAATGCAATCAATGCATTTTTGCATGCATTTTTGCACTTGTGCATTTTTGCATGCATTTTTGCATGCATTTTTGCACAAGCATCATTTTGTGCTTTTACTTTTAATTTAAAGCACGGAGTCTCGTACACCCTCGCGGTGTCAAGTAGACTTTAAAATGTAATGTAATGTAATATAATTTGCTTGTGGTGCTGTAATGGGCTAATTTAACTCCCCGAGGCAACACGTTTCTCATTGACGGGCGCTTCTGCATGGTGTTCAAAGTCTGCAAAAGGGTCTCTTTAAAGGTAGGTGAAAGTGTGATAATGATAGATTATAGTTAAATGATAATTAACAAAACTAGCATAATTTGATTGTGGTGCTGTGATGGGCTCATTTAACCCTCCAAGACGACACGTTTTTCATGGACGGGCGCTTCTGTATGGTGTTCAAAGACTGTAAAGGCGTCTCACTAAAAGTAGGTGAAATGATGTTGTTGAGTGGATGAAGATAGATTAAAAATGAACAAATATGATAAAAAGCTAATGAGAATGTGGTAAATTGCTGTAAATTGTGATACAAAGGGGAATCATTTGATTGTGGTGCTGTAATGGGATCGGCATACTCTCTGCCATGGCACTTTTCATCATGGAAGGGCACTTCTGCATGGTGTTCAAAGACTTCAAACGGGTCTCGCTACAAGTACGTGACATTCAGGGTAATGAAGATAGATGATCAGTTGATAACAAGCTAGTGAAATGTGATAAGATTGAGAATAATTATATTGAAGTGCTGTAATGGGATCAGCGTACTCTCTGCCATGCCACAATATGCATGCATGGATGGATACTTCTGCATGGAATTCAAAGACTGCACCAGGGTACTTCCAAGCGCGCGCTTTTGCGCGCTGACGCGCTGCCTTTTTTGCCCCACTACGCGTTTCGCGCAGTTCTTTGCTACCCCCTGTGGGCACAGCAAGCAATTTTTGCGCTTTTTGCACTACAAAGCGCAGTTTTTTTGTTTTCAAGTGCGCTAAAGCGCTGGCCAATTTGGTAAATGGAAGTACCCTGGACTGCACATGGGGTGAGCGTGATGAACATGATAATAAAAAGACGATTAGAAGCTGGATGATAATGAAAAGAAAACAAATAAACATAAAAAATAAAGTAAAAATAAAATAATATTTTTATGTTTTTTAAAAGATAAAAAGA
Source organism: Chlamydomonas sp. ICE-L (assembly GCA_013435795.1). Classification (NCBI taxonomy): domain Eukaryota; kingdom Viridiplantae; phylum Chlorophyta; class Chlorophyceae; order Chlamydomonadales; family Chlamydomonadaceae; genus Chlamydomonas; species Chlamydomonas sp. ICE-L. Next base: position 2,702,488 of record JACBWV010000234.1, read on the forward strand.
TGGATGAGCCATCTATGAACAATCAGCAATGGCGCAAATCATTCCAACTACACCATGAATTGCTGTATGATGATATGAGGTAAACATCTGGTCAAACAAGTCCTAGACAGCGTCACAAGCGACACAGAAAAATGGAGAAGAGTGTTGGCAAGGGAATCGAGCGGACCAAAGCCACTTAGTTATGAGACCTTTGCTGTTACTGTCGTGCCAGGCTTTGTCTTGGTCGTCGGTCGGTCAAACAGGCAACAGGGTTACCCCGGGGGCTCCCCCCCCTCAGAAGAGGGGGCTCCACCAATAGCATAATCATGAGAGCATGACGGACACTGTTATTTCTTGCAACGCATCGCCATTCCGTTGCTGCATGGCGACGCATGGCTCCGGCTTAACTTAAACCCCTTAGCCCCCTGGGCTCCGCGCTTCGCACTGTCCGGCGTTCGGGGGGCAGCGCGTCGCACTGGGTTTGCACCTAGTCGCTCAATTTGCGATGAGTCGCACGCAAATACAAGTGAATGTACTGTACCTTACACCTTTTTGTGTTGTTAGCCCTAGTGCAAGTAATTGGGCTGGCCCCTAATCCTCATGCCTCGTAATTATGCGTCGTGTTAGTTTATTTATTTATTTATGCAAACATTTCCCCCCTCCTCTTTCTGATGACTACAGGCGTTGACATTATGTGGCAGCAGCAGCAGCTCCGAAACCGGGACAAAGGGACCGGCGAGTGCCACTTCAGGCAGTGGTGTCCACAGTGGTGGTCTCGGTAGTGGTCTCGGCCGTGGACCTGGTGGCCGCTATGCTGGTCTTGCTTGTGATGATCTCAACAGCCATCACATCATCCTCCCATCGCACGAAACTGACACCACCGCCACCACCACCGCCACCAACACCAATATCACCAATAACAACACTGATTTCGGCTTTACCGGTGTCTGTGGTGGTGCCCGTGGTGGTCGCGGTGTCAGTGGTGGTGTCAGTGGTGGTGGTGGTGGTGATGGTGGTCGCGGTGGTGGTCGCAGTGTTAGCACCCATGGCAGCACATACTCAGGCTCCTCAGGGAGCGGGACCTTGCATGTGAATGGGCGCGGGTGCAGCGTAACCATGGAGGACGTGTACGCGCACTCCGTCGCTGTAGTGGCCTGCGACAGTGCAGAGCTGAAGGTTGATCGGAGCTCCGTGCAAGCCCTGTTCGTGTTTGGGCGGGGCTCACGTCTCCGAGCGCACAGCTCGCTGGTGGGATGCTATCTTTGTCAGTGGTATGGCGTACAGGTACGTCTTGTCAATTTAATTTATATATTAGTTTATAAATTAATACACAAATTGATTTACATATTAATTTGTATATTCATGTTTATATTCATGTATAAACCCTTAACCCTATACCCAACCCTAATTGATATATGTTCATGTGTATATCGATGTACATAAACCTTAAACCCTAAACCATAAACCATAAACCCTGAACCCTGAACCCTGGACTGGAGCACGAGATGTTGACAGCCCGGGGGCTCCTAATAGCCTGCTCTGGCGCATGTATGGTGGGACTACAAGGGTGCTGGCGCGTTATCAGCGATATTAGCAAGATTGCCAAAAATATGTAACAACACGTGTACTACCACATGTCGTTACACCTTTTTGACACGGATCAATTAATGCAAGCATTGACTGTGACGTGTTGTTACATATACTGTATGTACCTTTCCAGGTCATCATCAGTTACATCTGCTGTATGTACCTTTCCAGGTCATCATCAGTTACATCTGCTGTATGTACCTTTCCAGGTCATCATCAGTGACATCTGCTGTATGTACCTTTCCAGGTCATCATCAGTTACATCTGCTGTATGTACCTTTCCAGGTCATCATCAGTTACATCTGCTGTATGTACCTTTCCAGGTCATCATCAGTTACATCTGCTGTATGTACCTTTCCAGGTCATCATCAGTTACATCTGCTGTATGTACCTTTCCAGGTCATCATCAGTTACATCTGCTGTATGTACCTTTCCAGGTCATCATCAGTTACATCTGCTGTATGTACCTTTCCAGGTCATCATCAGTTACACCTGCTGTATGTACCTTTCCAGGTCATCATCAGTTACATCTGCTGTATGTACCTTTCCAGGTCATCATCAGTTACTTCTGCTGTGTGTGCCTTTCCATATCATCATCAGTACATTATTGTCATAGAGCTGAGCTCCACAGCTGTGAGGTTACACAGCTGTGAGGTTACACAACTGTTAGATTAAAAATATGTGAGGTTACACAAGTGTGAGGTTACACAACTGCAAGGTTACACAGCTGTGAGGTTACACAACTATTACGTTACACCACTAGAAGGTTACACAGCTGTGAGGTTACACAACTATGACGTTACACCACTTGTAGGTTACACAGCTGTGAGGTTACACAACTATGAGGTTACACAACTGTTGATATTACACACCTGCAAGGTTAAACAACTGCGAGGTTACACAACTGTGATGTTACACAACTGTGATGTTACACAACTGTAAGGTTAGACAACTGTGAGGTTACACAGCTGTGAAATTAAACAACTGTGAGGTTACACAAATATGACGTTACACAACTATGAGGTTACTGCGCCGTGAGTTTACACAATTGCGAGGTTAAACAGATGTGAGATCACACAACTGCAAGGTTACACAACTGTGAGGTTACAATGCTGTGACATTATACAACTGCAAGGTTACACAACTGTGAGGCTACACAGTTGTGACATTACACAACTGTGAGGTTAGACAGCTGTGGTGGTTACACAACTGTGAGGTTACACAACTGTGAGGTTACACAACTGCGAGGTTACACAACTATGAGGTTACACAGCTTTGAGGTAACACAACTGTGTAGCTAGCTGCACGGAGCATTTAATCGCTGTCGAACTAAGCTAAGCCGAAAACTCACTAGTCACCAACAACCACCACCACCACCACCAACAACAACAACAACAACAACACGAACAACAACAACAAGAACAAAAACAAGAAGAAGAACAACAAGAACAGCAACACACCCACCACCCACCTACCCACCACCCACCCAACACACCCAACACCACACCAACGATGAGCCAAGAAAAAACTATCGATCTGCTTCAGCAGAAATTCAACCACCACCACCACCACCACCAACAACAACAACAACAACAGCAACAACAACAACAACAATAACCACCATCCTCATCCTGCAGGTGCGTGACCGAGGCTCAGCTGAGATCCATAACTGCGAGGTCCGTAGTCGGCTACACAGCGTCTTTGCTGTCGACCCAGGATCGGCATTCCTTGCCTCAGGTAAACGTCAATTTAAATGTAAATTAAATTGAATTGAATTGAATTGAAATGAATATAACTGAATTGATTTGAAGTGAATTAAATTAAATTTGAATTGAATTAATTTAATTTAATCTAATCTAATCTACTTTATTTTAATTAACTTGAGTTTAATTGTTACATAGTTGTTCAGCCAACTCTTTGCATCCACGCACATTCCTGTGTGAAGAGTTGCGCACTCTTTACTCCTCAGCGTACAGCCTGTGACGAGTCATGTAATAACTTAAAATTAAATTAAATTGTTACATGGTATGTCAGCCAACTCTGTGCCTCCGCTCTGTAGGCTGAGGAGTGAAGAGTTTGCAACTTTTCACATAGGAATGGGCGTGGATGCACAGAGTTGGCTGAAAACATATGTGACAATTAAATTCAAGTGAATTAAAATAAAGTAAGAACATTCATTTTATTTAATTCAATTCAATTATATTATACTAGTACGGTAGCCCGTGAGGCCGGTGGCCACATCTACTCTCACGAAGACCCCCCCCCCCCCCCCCCCCCCCCCCCCCCCCCCCCCCCCGCCCCCCCAATCATAGTACCGTGCCCGTTTGGCCTTTGGCCACACCTATTTGGGGCTGGTTACATAATGGTTTACACTTGAAGCCCCACCCATTCACACACCACCACCACCAAACCATTATCCGCCCCCTCCCCCCTTCCCTCCCGTTGGCCACACCTGTTTTGGGCTGGGTTGCAAAACGGTTTTCTCTGCAGTACATGCAACTTAAAACATTGACGGACGTATATCCCTTGCGATGGTCTCCCTTGTGCACCCACAAGCACACAAACACCACCGTACTCCCCCCCCCCCCCCCCACCCCACCCCACCCCCCTCCACCCCCACCCCCACCCAACCATGTACCCCCGCCCACAAACATACTCCCTTACTCTTCCTGACATATTTCCTGACTCCATCCCTTCCCCCACCCCAGCCATCCCACCAGCCCCCACCCTATCCCCACTCTCATCCCTCCCCTCCCTCCTACACGCACTTACCAGCACACACATACTCCATATCTGCCCCCCTCCACTTCAGCTGTGGGCTTTGCCATAGCTGAAAGGCAAACGGGACGATGAGCATCGACAACGTTTGCGCATCATCCGACTCCGCAAAAAGCATCGGAACTGCTTCCCTGCCACCTCAGCTGTGATCGATAGTCGACCCCACTGAAAAGACTGAGCCTGCGCAATCGTAACTGTATATAACTACAGCTTCTTCTTACCGAGCATGTATTCAGTTCGGCCGAAGAACAATCCTGTTCACCGCAACTGCTCCCGAAGTCAACTCGATCTGGGACTTGGAAACATCGCTGGGTTCATCCATTCAACTTTGCCGTGTGCTCGCTATAGCGCAACGCACAGCGACGACATGTTTCTTGATGCAGTGGGAAGAAGTTACAGTCAAGTTGCTGATATGAGATGTTCGGTCAAGTTAGGGCGAGAATGCTCAGTGAGATTTTTCAATCGGTCAACTTTGATGCGTACTTGCTATGGCACAATGCGGTGCGACATGTTTCTCAATACAGTTGGAAGAATTTGCAGTCAAGTTTGTGACATGGGATGGATGCGATTCGGACATTTCTAACAGGTCCGCTGACTCACAACGTCACCTCCCTTAGTGCGCAGCGACAGGTCTCTTGACGCAAGTGAAAGGTCTTGCAGAGATGCAGGGGAAAGAGCTTGTAGGAAGACGAACTGTAGCGCTACCAAAATCAGGTGGATGAACTCAGGCGTGAAAAGGAGAAATCGGGCGGGATGCGCAACAGGTAGAATACGCAGGAGGCGAAGATGCATAAGGCAGAATTCGCAGGAGGCCAATCAGGCAGAAGTTGAAGCAGGAGGGATTAAAAGCGTGAATTGGTTGAGCGTGAATTGGCTGGGCGGGAAATGGCTGGGCGGGAAGTCGGTTAAGTCGGTGGCGCGATGACACCACCACGACCACCACGACCACGACCATGATTTCTTTATATATATAGAATATATTATATTTAATTTAATTTAACTTAATTATAATTTTTTACATTCCTCGTCACAGGCTACAGGCTGGGGAGTGAAGAGTGCGCAACTCCACGTTGACATGGGCGTGGAGCAGGGTACTTCAAATGGCCAAATTGACCAGTGCTTTAGCGCACTTGAAAACAAAAAAACTACGCTTTGTAGTTCAAAAAGCGCAAAAATTGCTTGCTGCGCCCACAAGGGGTTGCAAAAAACTGCGCTTAAAGCGCAGAGGGGGTCAAAAATTCAGCGCTCAAAAGCGCAAAAATGCGCGCTTTGAATTACCCTGGCGTGGAGGCACAGGGTTGGCTGAAAACCTATGTTACAATTCAATTAAATTAAATTCAATTCAATTTAATTTAATCGAAGTTATTACATTCCTCGTCGTAGGCTGCAGGCTGAGGAGTGAAGAGTGCGCAACTCTTCACGTAGGCATGGGCGTGGATGCACAGCTGCAACACTGCAAGCTATGCTCGGGTAATCCTTGCAGCTTGCTCGTGGAGTGCGAGGGGTCAGCAACGGTGGTGCAGGATGGGCAGTGCTCAGCCAGCAGCCAGCAACAGTCTGAGAGACTTGCGGGCATGGTTTCTCTGATGTGGCAGGATAGCCTGCTAGCTCTCTAGCCGTTTTTGTGGTGGTGGTGGTGGTGATGGGTGGTGGTGGTGGTGGGTGATGGGTGATGGGTGGTGGTGGTGATGGGTGATGGGTGGTGGTGGTGGTGGTGGTGGTGGTGTGTGGGTGTGGGTGTGTGTGTGTGTGGGGGGGGGGGGGCAAAGATGATTTTCGCCTCAAAGGGTGGGTCTCCCTGCACTAGTCCTAGACTGGAAGGATTAGCCAGTGCTCGTGGAGTGTGAGGGGTTGGCAACAGTGGTGCAGGATGGGCAGTGCTCAGCCAGCAGCCAGCAACAGCCTGAGAGACTTGTGGGCATGGGTTCTCTGATGTGGCAGGATAGCCTGCTAGCCCTCTAGCCGGTGTTGCTCCTTCAGCCAGCTACATGCTGAGAGACTTGTGGGCATGGGTTCTCTGATGTGGCAGGATAGCCTGCTAGCTCTCTAGCCGGTGTTGCTCCTTCAGCCAGCTACATGCTAAGAGACTTGGGGGCAGGGATTATCTGATGTGGCAGGATAGCCTGCCAACTCTCTAGCTGGTGTTGCTCCTTCAGCCAGCAGCAGCCTGAGAGACTTGGGGGCATGGGTTCTCTGATGTGGCAGGATAGCCTGCTTGCTCTCTATCGGGCGTTGCTCCTTCAGCCAGCAAAAGCCTGAGAGACTTGGGGGCATGGATTATCTGATGTGGCAGGATAGCCTGCTAGCTCTCTAGCCGGTGTCAGTACATAAGAATGTGCATTGCTCATTCAAGCAGATGCAGCCTGGGGGACTACTTGGTCGCAAGATAGCTTGCTAGCTCTCTAGCTGTGTTTTGGGGTGTGTGCGTGGGTGTGGATGTGGGTGTGGATGTGGGTGGGTGTGGATGTGGTTGGGTGGGTGAGTGGGGGTAGGTGGGGGGTGCGTGGGGGGGGGGAAGAGGATTTTTGCCTAAAAGGGTGGGTCTCCCTGCACTAGTCCTAGACTGGAAGTATTAGCAGTTGCTTGAGGAGTGTGAGGGGTCAGCAACAGTGGTGCAGGATGGGTGCTCAGCCAGCAGCCAGAAAGGCTGAAAGGCCTGGGGGCATGGGAGGGTTATCTGATGTGGCAGGATCTCTATCTGCTATCTCTCTACCCGGTGTTGGACTTAGAGGGTGGGGAGTTGGCCGGGGAGTGGGCTGGGTAGTGGACTTTGGGAGTGAGGAGGGGGGGGAGGGGAGAGGGGAGTGGACTTCGGGAGTGGGGAGTGGAGAGAGGGGAGTAGGGAGCGGTAGTTACCGCCCTGAGGGACTTGGGGATGGAGTGGGCCGGCCCCGCCTTTGGAAGTGATTGTGGAGTGGAAGTGCAAGTGAAGGAAGTGCAGAGGTGCAGAAGTGAAGGGGGGGGGGGGGGGGGGGGGGGGGGGGGGGGGGAATTGAAGTGGAGTGGAAGTGATGGTGAAGGAAGTGCAGAGGGTTCTCTGATGTGTTTTTATTTTCAGCTATAAGCAGCAGCTTTAAGGCAGCTCCCCTTACTGGCTAGTCACCAGCCGAAGCTAATGCAACCTAGTGTATGTGTCTGGAGGCTGACAGTATCTGCTGTCCATAACTGTTCACAACTTGGGTCTTAGCCTAGTGTCTGGCTCAGGGAGCAGCCTAGTAGCGGCTGCTCATAGCTGAAAAGGAAAACTATGAATGTGTAATGTGGCAGGATAGCCTGCTATATTTATACCTACACATAAATAATCAGTTGTTTGGTAGGACGGGTAATAGAATTGAATTGATTACATGGTCTATCAGCCTTCAGGATGCTCAATGTCTACATTATATTGTATTGCATTTCGTTGTCGTAGACAGGCCATAGTTGACCCAAGAAAATCCCGCTTCACAACATCAGGTGGGGGGGGGGGGGGGGGGGGGGGGGGGAGTCTGCCAACCATCCTCACAATCACATTTGTACATGTATATCAGATGTGTCTGTTGTTACAGTCCAGGGGTAGGTAGGGAATTGCCCAGCCGTGACAGGAGGGGCTAAAACGAAAAAGCACAGATGAACTGAACCCCAAACAATCGGTTTACCGACGGGGGCCCTGAGTTGAGTGATACAGTGATAAATAAAATCTACAAATAGTTGGAGTTGAAAATCACATTTACAGTTTTAAATTTGATTTTTGAGTTTAAAATAAAAATTGGAGTCGAAAAAATCACATTTACAGAGTATGCATGGATTTTATCAACATTACTACACCACAATCACTCACTCATGGTTCTGAATTTGAATTTGAATGGTTACATGGTTTTTCAGCCAACTCTGGGCTGCCCACTTCCTTCTAATTCCAAGTCCCCCCGTGCAATACTCGCGGAAACCAGAGAGCATACTAAACAGATAAGACAGTTCAGAGACTTTTCCATAACCTGGACTTGTCCAGGTTATGGTTATAGGTGCACTAACAGAATGCAAGCAGGATCAGATGTATGTACCGTATACAGTTTATTGTTGAAGAAATGTCCCGGTCAGATATTGAATACGAATTGGAGTGGAAATGTAACGTTATATAAAGCGGCTATTTTGATATCACGTTATATTGATTTATAACGGTTATAGGTGCAGTGATTTTCTTGCGGATTTGGGCATACACAGTAAGTATCTGGCAGCCATATGCCCAAATACAAATACATTGCCATAGTCGTACAGGCTATAATTGACCATTTTGTCTTTCAACGAGCCCAGTCCACATGAACTCGAACCTGGAGATACCACCCTCGACCAAAATAACATTCACCACTACGCCTATTGACAAAGGCGGACAAGCTCCCTGCCAGGGTTGGCAGCGGTGGAGCGGAGGAGACATAACTAGAAAACCAACGGGCGGGGAGAGATCTGACAGTACTTCCCTACAAGGTTTCCTTGGGGCCAGGACGCCGACATACTGAGGAATTGAACCTCACCACCCCCTTCCTACTCTCGCAAGTAGGGTTGATACAGCAAGGTTGCTAGGGGTAGTGGCGATCAAGTCACGATTGGCAAGTGGTCTAGCTTATAAACGGGACAACTGATACCTACTTCCGTATGGATTTCTTTGCCTTTCGTTATGAATCCTCTGTGGGCGCTGTTTTGTGTAGTTGTTTACATGGTCCCACTTCCTGGGGTGAAATTCTTTCAACAAAACAAGTATATTACATTACATTACATTACATTACATTACATTACATTACATTACATGTTAAAGTCTACTTGACACCGCGAGGGTGTATGAGACTCTGTGCTTTAAACAAAAAGAAAAAGCACCCACAAAGCAAAAAACCCCATTACATCAGGGGTGTGTCGAGGACAAACAAACCAAACTCCCAACCACCGTTTTGGTGGCGTAGGTATTAAACCCCTTAGAGCCGGACCCAGATCTCAACCACTTACAGTGGCGGAGGTAAGAAGCTAACAAATGAGAAGTCACAAGAAGAAGAAAAAAAGGGATGATAAATTACGGTGCCACTAAGCAGTCCAGGGCTTCCTGTCTTGCTCTTCTACAAGTAGAAAGATAGTCGGCTAGGTTGCTCCAAAAAGACTTAGTGCCATTTCCATTCATAAAGGTTCTGATATTATAAGCAGGAGGAGAAAAAAAGGAAACCCTACCCCATGCTGCCTCATATCTAAAGAACAGAAGGAGGGCTGCCCCCCCCCCCCCCCCCCTCCCCCCCCCCCTTAAATACAAATAAGAGGAATGACTTCAAATTATATATGGATTCTGGGTCTTTACACTATGGCTCACACATTGGTATCCTCAGAATTCCACGACATGTATTGTGTGATAGTCGAAATACCTACCCATTCACCCACCCACCATCCACCCACATTACCCACCCATTCACCCACCCATAACCATCCATACTCACCCATTCACCCACCCATACACACCCATCCATACCCATGATTGCCACCCATACCCACCCACCCACACCCACCCACATTATCCACCCACCCATACACCCCCTTGGTCTTTAGTGATGCTTATGAACTGCCCTTGTCAACACAATCTCAATGGTGGTCCCAGAATGTCGTTTAGAGGTCTGAGTGAAACTATAGAAAAAACCCTGAGGGCTGACCCCCCTTTTAACCCCCCTAAAACCTAAACCCTAACTCGCTTCCGTTGCCAGTTTGCCACCTGTCGCTCCGTTGCGAACACTCTCCGCAAATGTTTAGCGTCGCTTGAGACGCTGCACATAACATGTATTCAAATGATTCCAACAGCTTGCATTTTTGGCGGAACTTCCCCATTCTGGGGGGCGGGAGCCCCCAGTGTTACCCATTTGTCCATCCGTCTGACCGTGATGAAGCCCGACACGTCAGCCAACGGTATCGTAACTAACTCGCTTCCGTTGCCACCTGTCGCTCCCTCGCGATCACTCTCCGCCATTTTTAGCGTCGCAGGCGACGCTGCATAGAACTTGTTCAGGCCGATTCTCCTCCATCAGCGTTGTCACGGCTGCCCATCTTGCGTTTCACTGCCGGGTCTTGGTTACTTGGTAGCAGGCTTTGTAGCGTGGTCCGCGTCCTGGCGTGAAGCTTGTCGTTCACTCTGCGTGGGCCGCGTCGTCGGTTGGCAACTGATTTTGTTGACCCTTACGAGGTACCTCGTAAGGGTCAACAAAATCGCGAGGTGCCCCCCCAGGTGCCCCCCTGAGGTGCCCCTGTTACGAACCGAATCTCAACTTCTTTTCCCTTACGAACTCTTAGGATCGGAACTATCTGAACTGCAACTATCTGAACTGAAACTGCTACTGATGAGTTGTCTGCAACGTTACGTCACGAATCTTGTTTCAATCGACAAACTCGAGCCCCCTATTAGACTGACCCCTTCCCCCCTCTCCTTCTATCATTCCCGCAAACCGCTCCCACTCAGACTAGCCTGGCCGTTTCTTTCTCTTTTTCTTTCGCTTTTTCATTCGCCTTTTCTCTTTCCCCCCAAATACAGATCACATCGGATTGTGATAAACACACAGGCACAGAATGGTAGACACTAGGCCTAGCCTAGCTGAAGCCCCAGCAGCAGTGCCAGTCAAGCGCGATTTTTCGTCGGGTACGGCAATTTGCCCCAATTCGATATCAACGCCGACTTGGCGTACTTCTTTCTTCCTCTCTCCGGTGTCTCCTTGCTTATATTTATTTATTCCTCCCTTCCTGCCTTCCTGCCTGCCTGCCTTCTCTTTTTCTCTCCACTGTTTCCTACAACGTTTTTCCGTCGACGTTTTCTATCAACGTTTCGTGGGCGATATGGCGTTATAGTCCGCTATGAAGCAGAATCATTCACGAGACTGTTGAACGCTCGTCAAACCATTGCCGAGGCTTGGCTGCGCCTCATAATTGAAACTGCGCAGTTTTGTAACCATGGGACAGCAGTATATGCACAGCAAACCAGGGGACATGCACAGCGAGCCAGGGGACATTCACAGAGAACCAGGGGACAGCAGCGCATGCACAGCGAACCAGATCTGTTATCTTTTGTACCTGCCTGGCAATTCCTTTACAACGCCTGGCCTGGCCTTGGTCTCATATTCAGTTGCTTGCCTTGTTTCTTCAATCACAAGAGGGCAGTAGCACATGTAACACATGCAGAACGAACCAGATCAGATTTGTGTTCATGCCCTGCCTGGCAATTCCCCCTCCCCCTCCCCCCTCCCCCTCCCCCTCCCCCTCCCCCTCCCCCTCCCCCTCCCCTTCCCCCTCCCCCTCCCCCTCCCCCTCCCCCTCCCCTCCCCTCCCCCTCCCACCATTGACCAAGCTATGCCGTTCATACTCAAGGAAATTATTGGAATACTGCACTTCTTGCTTAATTCAGCAACTGCACACACCCAAAAGCTATGCATGCATTCATTACCGTATTCCCTTCAGTAGCTACGCACACCGACCAAGCTATGCATGCATTCATTACTCCCTCCAATAGCTACGCACATTGACCAAGCCTTTTCCTTTTCATTCTGCAGGAAACTATTGGAATGACCGATATGCATCTCGCGTATGTGTATACGACTGGTGAGTTAAATAGTACAAACAATTAATTCAGTAATTAAAAGGCGTTATGTTTTAGTACTAGTTATTCATTAAGTTCAGGTTCTTTGACTACTCTGCATTGCGAGGTCAATTCGGCTAGTTCTTGCCTCACAGACAGCCCTGTTTACACCTTACCTGGGGACCCCCCAGACACACACACACCTTCCACACACACACTGCAGGTTCTTTGACTACTCGGCATTGCGAGGTCTATTCAGCAAGTACTTGCCTCACAGCCTGCCCTGCTTACATCTTGGATGTGGGAACTCTGACATACAGAATGGAATGGCCGCTGATGGATTTGTCAAAGTCACAAATGTAGGTCCTGGTGTGGCAATGGCAATGGCAAGGGTTCATCGTCAAGCATTTGTATTTGTTTTTTAAACCTGTGTGTCTGTGTGTGTCTTTGTGTGTGTTTCTGTGTGTGTCTTTCTGTGTGCGTTGGTATTGGATGATAGACTGCCGTGTTTAAACCTAGGCTGTAGGAACTCTGACATACAGAATGGAATGGCTGCTGATGGCTTCGTCAAAGTCACAAATGTAGGTCTTGGTCGAGCAGGGGGGCAAGGGGGGGTGCGTGCAAAGCAATTAGCATAGGTGTTTTCTTTATGTGTGTCTGTGTGTCGTGTTTTATCTGTGTGTGCGTTGGTGTTGGATGACAGCCTGCTGGTTTACACCTTGGCTGTGGGAACTCTGACACACAGAATGGAATTGCCGCTGATGGCTTTGTCAAAGTCACAAATGTAGGTCCTGGTGTGGCAAGGGCAATGACAAAGATTTCTAGCACTTTTTGTTACCTGTGTGCCTGTGTTTCTTTGTGTTTGTCTGTGTGTGTCTGTGTTTGTCATTGTGTGTGTCTGTGTGTGTCTGTGTTTGTCATTGTATGTGTCTTCGTGTTTCTGTGTGTGTGTGTTTCTTTGTGTCTGTGTGTGTGTCTTTGTGTGTGTGTGTGTGTGTTTGTGTGTGTGTGTCTTTGTCTGTGTGTTTGTAAGTGTCTTTGTGTGTGTGTGTATGTTTGTGTGTGTCGTTGTGTGTGCGTGTGTTTTGTATGTGTCTTTGTGTGTGTGTGTGTGTTTGTGTTTGTCTTTGCGTGTGCGTTGGTATTGGATGACAGCCAGCCCTGTTTAAACCTTGGCTGTGGGAACTCCGGCATACAGAATGGAATGGCTGCTGATGCCTTCCTTAAGGTCACCCTCAAAGTCACAAATGTGGGTCTTGGCCAAGCAGTGTGTGTGAGTGTGTGGTGGTGGGAGGCAGGGGTGTTCTGTGTTCTCTTTTTCCCATTTTTCCAGGTCGATACTTGGTCAAAGTCACAAATGTGGGTCTTGGTCGAGCAGTGTGTGTGTGTTGTGGTGGGAGGCAGGGGTGTTCACTTCCCCCCCACACCACTTTATTTTCCCATTCCCCAGGTTGACATCAGTGGCGTGGTCATCCAGCAGCTAGCACTTGCGCACGAGAAGGAGAAGGAGAAGGAGAAGGAGAAACAAAAGCAAGCTCCCCCTCCCTCACCCTGCATCCACTTCCCTCCCCCCCCACCACTTTATTTTCCCATTACCCAGGTTGACATCAGTGGCGTGGTCATCCAGCAGCTAGCACTTGTACACCAACAAGAGATGGAGAAACAAAACCTCTCCTCCCCTCCCCTTCCTCCCCTCCCCTGCCATCCCCCCCCTTCCCCCACCCCTCTCCTCCCCACTCCCACCCCCCCTTCTTCCCCCCCTCCCCTGCCATCCCCACCCCCACCCTGCATCCACTTCCCACCACCACCACTTCGTTTTCCCATTACCCAGGTTGACATCAGTGGCGTGGTCATCCAGCAGCTAGAAGTCGCGCACAAAAAGGAGAAGGAGAAACAAAAGCAAGCTCCTTCCGGCCCGGAAGACCAAGATGGACCCAAGTGTACTGTGTCAGGGGAGTTAGAGTACATCACTGGCGACTGCCGCGACATGAGTGGGCTGGCTAGCAAAAGCTTCGGCTCTTGCCTAGGTGCGTGGTGGTGGGTGTGGGTGTGTTATGGGATGGTGCTGTTGGTGGTGGTAGTGGTGGTGGTGGTGTAAGTGGTGGTGGTGGTGGTGGTGGTAGAGGTGGTGGTGGAAGTTGTGCACCTCCTGCCTCATTTCCGATTGACGCGACATGAGTGGGCTCGCTAGCCACAGCTTTGGCTCTTGCCTAGGTGCGTGGTGGTGGGTGTGGGTGTGTTATGGGATGGTGCTGTTGGTGGTGGTAGTGGTGTTGGTGTTGGTGGTGGTATTGGTATTGGTGGTCCACCTGCTGTCCCACTGGCGACTGCCGCGACATGAGTAAGCTGGCTAGCAAAAGCTTCGGCTCTTGCCTAGGTGCGTGGTGGTGGGTGTGGGTGTGTTATAGGATGGTGCTGTTGGTGGTGGTAGTGGTGTTGGTGGTGGTGGTGGTATTGGTAGTGGTGGTCCACCTGCTGTCCCACTTGCGACTGCCGCAACATGAATGGGCTCGCTAGCAACTGCTTCGGCTCTTGCCTAGGTGCGTGGTGGTGGGTGTGGGTGTGTTATGGGATGGTGCTGTTGGTGGTGGTAGTGGTGGTGGTGGTGTAAGTGGTGGTGGTGGTGGTGGTAGAGGTGGTGGTGGAAGTGGTGCACCTCCTGCCTCATTTCCGATTGACGCGGCATGAGTGGGCTCGCTAGCCACAGCTTTGGCTCTTGCCTAGGTGCGTGGTGGTGGGTGTGGGTGTGTTATGGGATGGTGGTGGTGGTGGTAGTGGTGTTGGTGTTGGTGGTGGTGCACCTGCTGTCCCACTGGCAACTGCCGCGACATGAGTGGGCTGGCTAGCAACAGCTTCGGCTCTTGCCTAGGTGCGTGGTGGTGGGTGTGGGTGTGTTATAGGATGGTGGTGGTGGTGGTGGTGCACCTGCTGTCCCACTTGCGACTGCCGCGACATGAGTGGTCTCGCTAGCAACAGCTTCGGCTCTTGCCTAGGTGCGTGGTGGTGGGTGTGGGTGTGTTATAGGATGGTGCTGTTAGTGGTGGTGGTGGTGGTGTTGTTGTTGGTGGTGGTATTGGTAGTGGTAGTGGTGGTGAGCGTGGGTGTGTTTTGGAATGGAAGTGGCTGTAGTGGTGGTGGTGTAAGTGGTGGTGGTGGTGGTGCAAGTGTTGGTGGCAGTGGTGGTGGTGGAAGTGGTGCACCTGCTGTCCCACTTGCGACTGGGCTAGGTAGCAACAGCTACGGCTCTTGCCTAGGTGCGTGGTGAAGGGGTGGGGAGGTAGTGCTGAGTGTGTAGGAGTGCGTGTGTGAGAGTGTGGGTGTGTGTGAGTGTGGATGAGTGGGAGTGTGGGAGTGGGTGGGAGTGTGGATGTGTGAGAGTGGGTGGGAGTGTGGGTGTGGGTGTGTGTGGGGGGGGGGGAGACATGTGTGGGCTGGCTAGCAACAGCTACGGCTCTTGCCTAGGTGCGTGGTGAAGGGGAGGGGAGGCAGTGCTGAGTGTGTGGGTGAGTGTGTGGGAGTGGGAGGGAGTGTGTGTGTGTGTGGGGGGGGGGTGGGGGGGGGGGGGGGAGACATGAGTGGGCTGGCTAGCAACAGCTACGGCTCTTGGCCTAGGTGCGTGGTGAAGGGAAGGGGAGGTAGTGCTGAGTGTGTGGGTGGGTGGGTGGGAGTGGGAGGGTGTGTGTGTGTGGGGGGGGGGGGGGTGGGGAGACATGAGTGGCTGGCTAGCAACAGCTACGGCTCTTGCCTAGGTGCGTGGTGAACGGGAGGGGAGGCAGTGCTGAGTGTGTAGGAGTGCGTGTTTGAGAGTGTGGGTGTGTGTGAGTGTGGATGAGTGGGAGTGGGGGAGTGGGTGGGAGTGTGGATGTGTCAGTGTGTGTGTGTGTGTGTGTGTGTGTGTGTGTGTGTGTGTGTGGGGGGGGGGGTAGACATTAGCATGAGTGGGCTGGCTAGCAACAGCTACGGCTCTTGCCTAGGTGCGTGGTGAAGGGAAGGGGAGGTAGTGCTGAGTGTGTAGGAGTGTGTGTGTGGGAGTGGGAGGGAGTGTGTGGGTGTGGGTGTGTGTGTGGGGGGGTAGACATGAGTGGGCTGGCTAGCAACAGCTACGGCTCTTGCCTAGGTGCGTGGTGAAGGGAAGGGGAGGTAGTGCTGAGTGTGTAGGAGTGTGTGTGTGTGAGAGTGTGGGTGTGTGTGAGTGTGGATGAGTGGGAGTGTGGGAGCGGGTGGGAGTGTGGATGTGTGAGAGTGGGTGGGAGTGTGGGTGTGGGAGAAATCCACCTACTGCTATCTTATGCATACACTTCTACATTACATTACATATCTACATTTTCTATTTCAAATTTAAATTCCAAAAATCAATTTTGAATTTCAAATTTCAAATTCAAAAGTCAATTTCCCCTTCTTCTCTTCAGATAAAGGCACCCTAGATGCGTTGGCATGCAGCAGCTCAGGTTCTATGGATGTATCTCAGTACATTGCGGAAGTAGATCGGTAAGTAGTAATATATATATATATATATATATATATATATGTTTGTGTGTGTGTGTGTGTGTGATGTATATATACATATATGTATGTGTGTGTAATGTATGTGTGTATAATGTATGTATGTGTGTAATTTATGTGTGTAATTTATATGTGTGTAACGTATGTATGTGTGTGTAATGTATGTGTATAATGTATGTATGTGTGTGTAATGTATGTATGTGTGTGTAATGTATGTGTGTAATGTATGTATGTGTGTGCAATGTATGTGTGTAATGTATGTATGTGTGTGTAATGTATGTATGTGTGCGTAATGTATGTGTGTAATGTATGTATATGTGTGTAATGTATGTGTTTAATTTATGTGTGTGTAATGTATGTATGTGTGTGTAATGTTTGTATGTGTGTGTAATGTATGTGTGTAATTTATGTGTGTGTAATGTATGTATATATATGTGTGTGTGTATACGTGTATGTGTGTGTGTAAATAAATCCGAGGGGGTTGGAGGGTGGGGTGTGGGGGGGGGCAAGTATAAGTTGTAAGACCGCATGCAACCAAAATATAAAAATCTCAAGTTTGAACACAGTTATTCATGTTTGAGTCCTTTTACAACTTTCTTGGGCACTCCGTAGTCTGTGCCCTTGGAGGAGATCACCCAAAGAGGAGATCATCTGAGGGTATGACAAGTAGGGTACTACAAAGCGCGCGGCAGCGCGACTTTGCGCACGCTTTTTGAGCCCCACTGCGCGTTTCGCGCAGTTTTTTCAACCCCCTTTGGGCACAGTGCACAGTTTTTGCGCTTTTGCACTTCAAAAGCGCTGGCCAATTTGACAAAAAGTAGTACCCTGATGACAATAACTGAGATCATTGGCATGGTTTAATTAACTCAAATTGTATTCTGAGGGTCCGCTCGGGTGTGGTGGGTGTGGTGGGAAGCAGGTGGTCGTTGGGTGGGGTGGGGTAAGGGGGGTGAAGGTGGTGGTGGTGGGGTGGGGTGGGGTCCACACAACACAACACATCATACCACCCCTCAGCGCCCACCAACCCAGTGGTTTTTTTTCAAATCTGAAAGTGGTTTTTTCCTAGCTTAATGGTTTTGGGCGTCCTCCAGGGACAGCGTTTGAGTGCTTTTTATAGCTTTTTAAAGCTTTTTTTAGCTTTTGGGGGGCATGTAGGGCACACAAAAAAACTATATTTTTGATTTTTTTACAGCGATTCGCTGAAACAGTGCCAAAACTAGCGATCGCTATATATAGCGGAAATACAAATCCCTGCTCCACCCCACCCCAAACCCACCCCCAACCTTGCCTCCAACCCCACCCTCCAACCCAACCCCAACTCCACCTCAAACCTCACCTCCAACCCCTACCTACAGGCTGCTTGTGCCAGGCGGCACCTTCATGCTCATCAGCCTAGGAGCCCCAGAAGTGGGGAAGAGCCACACTACACAAATCAGCTAAAAACAACACAACACAGCCCACCCCCACCACCACCCCCACCACCACCCACCTCCATCCCCTACAGGCTGCTTGTGCCAGGCGGCACCTTCATGCTCATCAGCCTAGGAGGCCCAAAGACAAGGAAAAAGTCGCTTTCAGCTAAAAACAAAACAACACAGCCCCCCCCCACCACCCACCAGCCACCACCACCACCCCCTCCAACCCCTACAGGCTGCTTGTGCCAGGCGGCACCTTCATGCTCATCAGCCTAGGAGGCCCAAAGACAAGGAAAAAGTCGCTTTCAGCTAAAAACAAAACAACACAGCCCCCCCCCACCACCCACCAGCCACCACCACCACCCCCTCCAATCCCTACAGGCTGCTTGTGCCAGGCGGCACCTTCATGCTCATCAGCCTAGGAGGCCCAAAGACAAGGAAAAAGTCACTTTCAGCTAAAAACAAAACAACACAGCCCCCCCCCACCACCCACCAGCCACCACCACCACCCCCTCCAACCCCTACAGGCTGCTTGTGCCAGGCGGCACCTTCATGCTCATCAGCCTAGGAGGCCCAAAGACAAGGAAAAAAGTCGCTTTCAGCTAAAAAACAAACAACACAGCCCCCCCCCCACCACCCACCAGCCACCACCACCACCCCCTCCAACCCCTACAGGCTACTTGTGCCAGGCGGCACCTTCATGCTCATCAGCCTAGGAGGCCCAAAGACAAGGAAAAAGTTGCTTTCAGCTAAAAACCAAAACAACACAGCCCCCCCCCACCACCCACCAGCCACCACCACCACCCCCTCCAACCCCTACAGGCTGCTTGTGCCAGGCGGCACCTTCATGCTCATCAGCCTAGGAGGCCCAAAGACAAGGAAAAAGTCGCTTTCGGCTCATAACAACACAACACAGCCCCCCACCACCACCCACCTCCAACCCCTACAGGCTGCTTGTGTCAGGCGGCAAACCTTCATGCTACATCAGCCTAGAGGCCCAAAGACGAGGAAAAGTTGCTTTCGGCTCATAACAAAACAACACAGCCCCCCCCCCCCCCCCCCCCCTACCACCCACCACCACCACCACCACCACCACCCACCACCCCACCTCCATCCTTACAGGCTGCTCGTGCCAGGCGGCACCTTCATGCTCATCAGCCTAGGAGGCCCAGAGGCGAGGAAGAAGTCGCTTTCAGCTCCCCCTCTGAATGACTGGGCCTCAAAGTTAGTCCTCCTGCCCAAGCCCTCCGACCTGCTAAAATCCGAGGCTGCATTAAAAGGTGTGTTTGTGTTGTCAACGATTGAAAGGTATGTGTGAGTGTTGTCACAAATTGAAAGGTTACAGGTCGAACGATATGCGTATCTTGTTACCGACCAGGGGTAGCGGAAAAAATTGCTTTCAGCTCCCCCTCTGAATGGCTGGTCCTCAAAGTTAGTCCTCCTGCCCAAGCCCTTTGACCTCCTTAAAATCTGAGGCTGCATTGAAAGTTGTGTTTGTGTTGTCAACGATTGAAAGGTGTTTGTGTGTGTTGTCACAGATTGGAAGGTTACATGTTGAACGGTTTGCGTATCTTGTTACCGACCAGGGGTAGCGGAAAAATATGCGTTCAGCTCCCCCTCTGAATGGCTGGTCCTCAAAGTTAGTCCTCCTGCTGAAGCCCTCCGGCCTCCTAAAATCCGAGGCTGCGTTGAAAGGTATGTGTGTGTTGTTACAGTCCAGGGGATCCTATGAGGCCACATCGAAAACGCTAAAATCTAATCTATGTATTGCTATGGAACAGAAAAAAAAGAAAGAAAAATCTATATATATATATGAAAAAGCTATAATATAATCTATGTATTGCTATGGAAAAGAAAAAAAAGAAAGAAAAATCTATATATATATGAAAAAGCTATAATATAATCTATGTATTGCTATGAAAATGTGTATTTGTATGAAAAGGCTATAATCTAATTTTGTGTATTGCTGTTTTAGGTGTGGAGGTCAGCAGCACCAACACCAACGACCGAGGAGATGACATTGAGTTGCTGGGACCCTGGACCTGGCTGGAAGCTGAGGAGCAAATGAAGGACTTGACAACAAAGCACTACTTCTTCTGCTACATCCTCACGTAAGTTCAGCTACTTTCAGCTACATCTTGGTGCAGATGAAGGACTTGGCATCTAGGGCACTACTTCTTCTGCCGCATCCTCACGTAAGTTAAGCTACTTTCAGCTACTTTCAGCTACATCTTGGTGCAGATGAAGGACTTGGCATCTAAGCACTACTTCTTCTGCTACATCCTCACTTAAGTTCAGCTACTTGCAGCTACATCTTGGTGCAGATGAAGGACTTGATATCTAAGCACTACTTCTTCTGCTACATCCTCACGTAAGTTCAGCTACTTTCAGCTACACCTTGGTGCAGATGAAGGACTTGGCATCTAAGCACTACTTCTTCTGCTACATCCTCACGTAAGTTCAGCTACTTTCAGCTACATCTTAGTGCAGATGAAGGACTTGACATCGAAGCACTACTTCTTCTGCCACATCCTCACGTATGTTAAGCTACTTTCAGCTACTTTCAGCCACATCTTAGTGCAGATGGAGGACTTGACATCGATCTTCACCCCCAACTTCACCCTACCTTCACCCCCAATCCCACACCACCTTCACCCCCACCCTACCCATGTTTTACGGGAAACCTGTTCAACTTGTGGAGGAAACCTCCCCTACTGAGGTGGCTGAGTTTGAAGCTCCAATCCCAACCCCACCACCCCCCTCCCCTCCACCCTTCACCCCCAACCCCATCACCTTCACTCCCAACCCCATTACCATCCTCCCTTCCACCCTTCCACCCTTCACCCCCGACCCCACCCCAACCTTCACCTTCACCTTCACCCCCACCCCACCCATGTCTTGCAGTAACCGTGTTCAACTTGTGGAGGAAATCTCCCCTTCTGAGGTGGCTATGTTTGAAGCCCCATCCCAACACCAACACCATCCTCCCCTCCACCCTTCACCCCCAACCCCACCCTACCTTGACTTTCACCCCCAACCCACACATGTCTTGCACTTAAACTGTTCAGCTTGTGGATTAAATCTTCCCTTCTGAGGTGGCTGAATTTGAAGCCCCATCCCAACCCCAACCCCACCGTCCCCTCCACCCTCCAACCCCATCACCATCACCTTCACCCCCAACCCCACCCTACCTTCACCCCCACCCCACCCTTGTCTTGCAGCAAACCTGCTCAACTGGTGAAGGAAATCTCCCCTTCTGAGGTGGCTGAGTTTGAAGCCCCATCCCAACCCCAACCCCAACACCGTCCTCCCCTCCACCCTTCAACCCCAACCCCATCACCTTCAACCCCATCACCTTCACCCCAAACCCCACCACCATCCTCCACTCCACCCTTCACCCCCCACCGCACCCCCACCTTCACCTTCACCCCCACCACACCCATGTCTTGCTCTAAACCCCTTTTCAACTTGTGGAAGAAATCTCTCCTTGTGGGGTGGCTGGGGTTTGAAACCCCCCCCCCCCCCCCCCCCCCCTGAACCCACCCACCCCCCTCCCCTCCACCCTTCACCCCCTACCCCATCACCTTCCCCCCCACCCTCACCCCCCCACCCCCACCCCCACCCCCAACCCCACCCCCACCCCCATCACCACCACACCACCACCTTCACCTTCACCCCCCACCACACCCATGTCTTGCAGTAAACCTGTAGTGGGGGATATCTCCCCTTCTGAGGTGGCTGAGTCCAAAGCTGAAACTGTGCCCACTAGCCAGTCTGCTGAGGTGGCAGATGCAGTGCCTATATAGGATGTTACTGTGCCCACTAGCCAGTCTGCTGAGGTGCCAGATGCAGAGCCTAAATAGGATGCCCCCATGCCACCGGGGCAGTCTGGCAAGGCAGCAGATGCAGAGCCTAAACAAGATACCCCCATGCTCCTAGCTAGTCTGGCAAGGCAGCAGATGCAGAGCCTAAAGAGGATGCCTGCATGCTCCTAGCCAGTCGGCTGAGGTGGCAGATGCAATCCTAAAGAGGATACCTGCATGCTCCTAGCCAGTCGGCTGAGGTGGCAGATGCAGAGCCTAATCAGGATGTTCCCGTGCCCTTTAGACAGTCTGCTGAGGTGGCAGATGCAGAGTCTAAATAGGCCGAACCGTGCCCACTTGCCAGTCTGCTGAGGTGGTAGATGCAGAGCCTACGTAGGATGTTCCCGTGCCCACTAGCCAGTCTGCTGAGGTGGCAGATGCAGAGCCTAAATAGGATGTTCCCGTGCCCTCTAGCCAGTTTGCTGAGGTGGCTGATGCAGAGCCTACATAGGATGTTCCCGTGCCCACTAGCCAGTCTGCTGAGGTGGTAGATGCGGAGCCTACGTAGGATGTTCCCGTGCCCACTAGCCAGTCTGCTGAGGTGGCGGATGCAGAGCCTAAATAGGATGTTCCCGTGCCCTCTAGCCAGTCTGCTGAGGTGGCTGATGCAGAGCCTAAATAGGATGTTCCCGTGCCCTCCAGCCAGTCTGCTGAGGTGGCTGGTGCAGAGCCTAAATAGGATGTTCCCGTGCCCTCTAGCCAGTCTGCTGAGGTGGCTGATGCAGAGCCTAAATAAGATGTTCCCGTGCCCTCTAGCCAATCTGCTGAGGTGGCTGATGCAGAGCCTAAATAAGATGTTCCCGTGCCCACTAGCCAGTCTGCTGAGGTGGTAGATGCAGAGCCTACGTAGGATGTTCCCGTGCCCTCTAGCCAGTCTGTTGAGATGGTAGATACAGAGTTTAAACTGGATGCCCCCATGCCACCGGGGCAGTCTGGCAAGGCAGCAGATGCAGAGCTTAAACTGAATGCCCCCATGCCATCCTCCCCTTAGGCAGCACGTCGCACTGGGGTTTCACAGAGTCGCTCAATTTTTGATTTGTTGCACACAAATAAACAACCACCAAAGGAACTAGGGGTAGACAATAAAATAAATAAATACATAGAGCGCCTTGTTACGCGCATTGAGGTTTAGGGGCCAGCCCGTTTGCTTGCACTGGGGCCAACCACCAACCATTTGTTTTCCGACGACAGGTCGCCACTCCGTCGCTGCATGGCAACGCATAGGTCTGGCTAATCTAATCAGAAATAGCCCCCCGAAACCCCCATGCTCCGTGCTTCATCATCCGCAGGGATTGGGGAGCAGCGCGTAGCAGGGTACTTCAAATGGCCAAATTGGCCAGCGCTTTAGCGCACTTGAAAACAAAAAAACTGCGCTTTGTAGTTAAAAAAGCGCAAAAGTTGCTTGCTGCGTCCACAGGGGGGGTGCAAAAAACTGCGCTTAAAGCGCAGAGGGGGTCAAAAAGTCAGCGCTCAAACACTCAAAAGCGCGCACTTTGAATTACCCTGGCGCGTAGCACTGGTGTCGGAGTCGCTCGATGTTGTGACGCGTCTTACAGAAATAAACTACCACGGGAACAAGGGGTAGCCAATAAAATAAGTAAATACATAGTGCGCCTTATTCCAAGGCGTGAGGTTGAGGGGGCCAGCCCGTTTGCTTGTACTGGGGCCAACCACCAACCACTTGTTTTCCTATGACAGATCGCCATTCCATCGCTGTATGTCAACACATTGGTCCGGCTACATTAGTCAGAAATGTCCCCCCAACCCCCCAGGCTCCGTGCTTTGTGCTCGGCAGGGTTTGTGGAGCAGTGCGTCACACTGGGGCCGCACAGAGTTGCTCAATTTTGTGACGCGTTGAACATAAATAAACTACCGCCAAGGGAACTAGGGGTAGCCAATAAAATAAATAAATACATAGTGCGCCATTTTACAAGGTGTGAGGTTGAGGGGGGCAGCCCGTTTGCTTGCACTGGGGCAACCCCCACACCACTTGTTTTTTCCGACGATGGATCACCATTCCATCGCTGCATGGAAACACTTGGGTCTGGCTAATCTAATCAGAAATAGCCCCTGAATCCCCCAGGCTCCGTGCTTAGTGCTCCGCAGAGTTCGGGTGGCAGTGCGTCACACTGGGGTTGCACAGAGTCGCTCAATTTGTGACGCATCGCACAGAAATAAACCACCACCAAGGGAACTACCACCAAGGGGTAGCCAATAAAATAAGTAAATACACAGTGCGCCTTATTACAAGGCGTGAGGTTGAGGGGGCCAGCCCGTTTGCTTGTACTGGGATCAACCACCAACCTATTTTTCCGATGACAGATCGCCATTCCATCGCTGCATGTCGAGACATCGGTCTGGCTAAATTAGTCAGATATGTCCCCCCAAACCTCCAGGCTCCGTGCTTTGTGCTCGGCAGGGTTTGTGGAGCAGCGCGTCACACTGGGGCCGCACAGAGTTGCTCAATTTTGTGACGCGTTGAACATAAATAAACTACTGCCAAGGGAACTAGGGGTAGCCAATAAAATAAATAAATACAAAGTGCGCCTTATTACAAGGTGTGAGGTTGAGGGGGGCAGCCCGTTTGCTTGCACTGGGGCCAACCACCAACCACTTGTTTTTTCCGACGATGGATCACCATTCCATCGCTGCATGGAAACACTTGGGTCTGGCTAATCTAATCAGAAATAGCCCCTGAATCCCCCAGGCACTGTGCTTCGTGCTCCGCAGAGTTCGGGTGGCAGTGCGTCACACTGGGGTTGCACAGAGTCGCTCAATTTGTGACGCATCGCACAGAAATAAACCACCACCAAGGGAACTACCACCAAGGGGTAGCCAATAAAATAAGTAAATACATAGTGCGCCTTATTCCAAGGCGTGAGGTTGAGGGGGCCAGCCCGTTTGCTTGTACTGGGGCCAACCACCAACCACTTGTTTTCCAATGACAGATCGCCATTCCATCGCTGTATGTCAACACATTGGTCCGGCTAAATTAGTCAGAAATGTCCCCCCAACCCCCCAGGCTCCGTGCTTTGTGTTCGGCAGGGTTTGTGGAGCAGCACGTCACACTGGGGCCGCACAGAGTTGCTCAATTTTGTGACGCGTTGAACGTAAACAAACTACCGCCAAGGGAACTAGGGGTAGCCAATAAAATAAGTAAATACAAAGTGCGCCTAATTACAAGGTGTGAGGTTGAGGGGGCCAGCCCGTTTGCTTGCACTGGGGCCAACCACCAACCTATTTTTCCTATGACAGATAGCCATTCCATCGCTGTATGTCAACACATTGGTCCGGCTACATTAGTCAGAAATGTCCCCCCAACCCCCCAGGCTCCGTGCTTTGTGCTCGGCAGGGTTTGTGGAGCAGCGCGTCACACTGGGGCCGCACAGAGTTGCTCAATTTTGTGACGCGTTGAACATAAATAAACTACCGTCAAGGTAACTAGGGGTAGCCAATAAAATAAATAAATACATAGTGCGCCATTTTACAAGGTGTGAGGTTGAGGGAGGCAGCCCGTTTGCTTGCACTGGGGCAACCCCACACCACTTGTTTTTTCCGACGATGGATCACCATTCCATCGCTGCATGGAAACACTTGGGTCTGGCTAATCTAATCAGAAATAGCCCCTGAATCCCCCAGGCTCCGTGCTTAGTGCTCCGCAGAGTTCGGGTGGCAGTGCGTCACACTGGGGTTGCACAGAGTCGCTCAATTTGTGACGCATAGCACAGAAATAAACCACCACCAAGGGAACTACCACAAAGGGGTAGCCAATAAAATAAGTAAATACACAGTGCGCCTTATTACAAGGTGTGAGGTTGAGGGGGCCAGCCCGTTTGCTTGTACTGGGATCATCCACCAACCTATTTTTCCGATGACAGATCGCCATTCCATCGCTGCATGTCGAGACATCGGTCTGGCTAAATTAGTCAGAAATGTCCCCCCAAACCTCCAGGCTCCGTGCTTTGTGCTCAGCAGGGTTTGTGGAGCAGCGCGTCACACTGGGGCCGCACAGAGTTGCTCAATTTTGTGACGCGTTGAACATAAATAAACTACTGCCAAGGGAACTAGGGGTAGCCAATAAAATAAATAAATACAAAGTGCGCCTTATTACAAGGTGTGAGGTTGAGGGGGGCAGCCCGTTTGCTTGCACTGGGGCCAACCACCAACCACTTGTTTTTTCCGACGATGGATCACCATTCCATCGCTGCATGTCAACACATTGGTCTGGCTAAATTAGTCAGAAATGTCCCCCCAAACCACCCGGGCACTGTGCTTCGTGCTCCGCAGGGTTTGGGGAGCAGCGCTTCGCTCTGGGGTCGCACAGAGTTGTTCAATTTTGTGACACGCCGCACACGAATAAACTACCACCAACGGAATTAGGGGTAGCCGATGTACAAATACATAGTGCGCTTTATTACGAGGCGTGAGGTTAAGGGGGCCAGCCCTTTTGCATGCACTGGGGCAAACCACCAGCCACCTTTTTTTCCGACAATGGATCACCATTCCATCGCTGCATGTCAAAGCTTGGGTCTTGCTAAAGTAGTCAGAAATAGCCCCCTGAACCCCACGGTCTCCGTGCTTCTTGCTCTGCATGGTTTGGGGAGCAGCGAGGCGTAAGGTTGAGGGGGCCAGCCGTTTGCTTGCACTGGGGCCAACCACCAACCACTTGTTTTTCCAACGATGGATCACCATTCCATCGCTGCATGGCGACGCTAGGGTCTTGCTAAACTAGTCAGATATAGCCCCCCGAACCCCACGGTCTCCGTGCTTCTTGCTCCGCAGGGTTCGGGTGGCAGTGCGTTGAATGGGGTCGCAC
Source organism: Chlamydomonas sp. ICE-L (assembly GCA_013435795.1). NCBI lineage: Eukaryota > Viridiplantae > Chlorophyta > Chlorophyceae > Chlamydomonadales > Chlamydomonadaceae > Chlamydomonas > Chlamydomonas sp. ICE-L. Next base: position 2,728,990 of record JACBWV010000234.1, read on the forward strand.
CGAGTCGACCAATGTATGATGCGTTGCACAGAAACAAACTACCGAAAAAGGAACTAGGGGTAGCCAATCAAATAAAATAAATGAATAAATAGTGTGCCGTATTGCGAGGAGTGGGGTTGAGAGGGCCAGCGCGTTTGCTTGCACTGGGGCCAACCACCAATGGAACTAGGGGCAGCCAAGAAGAGAAGGAGACTTGACTTGCCCCAAGGTATAGGAAGGTACCAGGGTGTGCTAACTATTTTTTTTGGGATTAACATGTAGCTGGTGTTGTGGTGGTAATGTAGGTACTGGTGTTGTGCCGGTAGTGATTGTACTGGTGTTGTGGTGGTGGTACTGGTATGATGGTGATGGTGCTGGTGTTGGAATGTGTGCCCGGCATGATGCCATTAAGTATAGTGGGCCGTACCTTCAGGGGACAGCATTTTGAAGTGGACCATACCCAACCACATTTGGATTCCAATAGTGCACTAGTAAAAGTCCCATCATCAACATCATCATCATCATCACCACCACTACCATAGCAAAGGGCAGTAGCCAGCTTGTCGAAAGTTTTTGCCTGTTTAGCTATGTTGTTTCTTCTGGCCCACCGTCTCTTTTTTTGGCAGAGTCGGGAGCCCCCAAGGTTACCGCTGTGACTGATGGTTTGTATGTTTGTACCAGTATGTTTGTCCGTCACGTTCCAACCCTAGGCCTTGTAAACCCACTCCCCACCCTTCCAAACCTCGGACAGCTCGAACCTCGCACACAATTTCGAAACCACTCTCCGCCAATTTTATGTGTCGCTTGCAACGCGCCTAGTACTTGTCAGATAGTCAGATCCTATGCTAGGACCATGCGTTGCATGATCCCACGACAGCACGGTAGAGCACTGCACCTGCTGACGTGGGCTAACGGTTGTAAGAGATGGGATGGGGAAGGGAAGTGAGTAACTTCCAGGTCTAGGCCCAGCCATCGTAACTCGTAATACAAAGCAATAAATATGTATCATATGGAACAGGGCCTGATATGGAATTAGTTCTGAATTGTTTGCTGCAATATTGCCTTTCTTTCTCTGGGAATTTGTTGTAAACCCCCTTCCGGATGTTGTGGAGCGGGCTTGTCTTGGGCAAAAATGGTCTGTACATGACATAGTTTTTTAATGTCATACACGCCGCCCATGCAATGTACGCCAAGTCCCACACCAGCTGACACCATGTAACTTCAAATTGGTTACATACCATATCTTCAGCCAGCAATTTGGCTGCTCGCAGCCATCAGCAGTAAAAGAAAGTCACCAGGAAAAAAGACTACACTTATAACGCTCCTTATTTGCGTGGGTATAGAAAGGGGAACTTGAAATTGTAAATGGTGTGCAGCCCAGCGTTGGCTGAAAAAACCATGTAACAATCCAGTCCGATCCTGGACTTCGTCGTACTTTCAGCCTACAACTCCGGCTGTGCATGACAGAGTTAGGGAATCGTGAGAAGACAGACAACGAGAAACGTATCGATCTTGATAGCCTATATATATATATATATATATATATATACGATTTCACCAGGGAATGCGTATAAACACGGCGACCGGCCAAATTGCTGGCTGAAGAAGCTATGTAACCAAGTTCAGGCGTGAAAACACGTACATACCAGACCCCCCAGTGTGTTTGCGTGTCACTGCGTGGCACGTGCGTGATATTTAGCCAAGCAATTACTTGAATTGCTGCTGTTGCAAAAGTAATGATTGCGCCTTGTGGAGCGTGGTATTAAGGGAGCCTTGCCTAACGGCGTTAGAGAATGGGCTGCTACTTTACCTGGACAGTGTTATCATGGCGGTTGACAGCGACAACGAACACTAAAGCGCACCCGTAAGAATTCGAACCAAGCTCATACTCCAGTCCAGCGAAATTATGCTGCAGCAAATTCAGTGGTCAGGTACTCAGGCGGGTCTGGTGAACATTCGAATCAAAGCACAGTCTGAAGTCTGAACCCTCAATCTCGATTTTTGAACTTTACCAGTGGGACAATATCGTGCATGGATTAATAGACTGATCTAGAGCAGGGTACTACTTGCCAAATTGGTCAGCGCTTAAAGCGCACAAACGTCAAATTGGTCAGCGCTTTTTAGTGCAAAAACTGCGCGCTGAGCCCACATGGGGTTGAAAAAACTGCTCGAAACTTGCAGAGGGGCTCAAGAAGACAGCGTGGCACCGCGCTGCCGCGCGCGCTTAGTATTACCCTGGCGTGGATTAATCGTCTGCTCTAGTGGGGAAAAAGCTGGATCTATATTCTACATCGTATGCTTTTTCTTTTTAAGCCCTTCCTACATCACGGTTGGGCGAAGCCTATTTGGCCTACCCATGGACTGTAACCTTGACACATACATAGATTCTACATCATATGGCTATTATGTCAGCTACTCAGTCAGCTACACTGTCAGTTGTGAAAGGGATACAAGATTGCAGCTGGGAGATGTTTGTGTTTAAGACACGAACCTCTTTGCTACTCAGCCAGCTACACTGTCAGCTACACAGTCAGTCAGTAGTGATAGGGATGCAAGAGTGCAGCTAGGAGATGTTTGTGTTTCAGACACGAACCTCTCTGCTACTCAGCCAGCTACACTGTCAGCTACACTGTCAGTCAGTAGTGAAAGGGATGCCAGAGTGCAGCTAGGAGATGTTAGTGTTCAAGACACTAACCTCTCTGCTACTCAGCCAGCTACACTGTCAGCTACACTGTCAGCTAGTAGTGAAGGGATGCAAGAGTGCAGCTAGGAGATGTTTGTGTTTCAGGCACTAACCTCTCTGCTACTCAGCCAGCTACACTGTCAGCTACACTGTCAGCTACACTGTCAGTTAGTAGTGAAAAGGATGCCAGAGTGCAGCTAGGAGATGTTTGTGTTTAAGAAACTAACCTCTCTGGTAATCTGTCAGCTACTCAGCCAGCTTCACTGCCAGCTACACATTTGCAAGGAGATTCGGGCTTGTAGCTAGGACAGGAATGTGTCGAAGGCATCACCCTGTCTAATAGCCTCTCTGCTACATTGCAAGCTTCTTTATATTGAAAGGGATTGCGTCGCCTTTGTGAGCGCTTTTGGCTACATTGTAATAAGCTAATCCTTAGCAATGTGCTGTTGTTGTCAGCTACCCGGTCTGCTATTTTGTCAGCTACTTGTTAGCAGTGTGCCGCCAACGTCAGCTACCATTTCTGCTCAATTGTAGGCTACTTGTTGGCAGTGTGCTATTGTTGTCAGCTACCTGGTCTCCTACATTGTCAGCCACTTGTTAGCAGTGTGCCGCCAACGTCAGCTACCATTTCTGCTACATTGTCAGCTACTTGTTGGCAGTGTGCTGCCATTGACAGCTACCCTTTCTGCTACATTGTCAGCTATTTGTTGGCAGTGTGCTGCCATTGTCAGCTACCATTTATGCTACATTGTCAGCTACTTATTGGCAGTGTGCTGCCATTGTCAGCAACCATTTCTGCTACTTTGTCAGCTACTTGTTGGCAGTGTGCCGCCAACTTCAGCTACCCTGTCGCCTACTCTATCAGCTACTGGTTGTGTAAGGGATGCAGGAGTGTAGCCAGGTGGTGATGGTGTCAAGGGCGCTACCCTCTCTGCTACACTCTCAGCTACTCTATCAGCTACTGGTTGTAAAAGGGATGCAGGAGTGTAGCCAGGTGGTGATGGTGTCAAAGGCGCTACCCTCTCTGCTACACTCTCAGCTACTCTATCAGCTACTGGTTGTATAAGGGATGCAGGAGTGTAGCCAGGTGGTGATGGTGTCAAAGGCGCTACCCTCTGCTACACTTTCAGCTACACTACCAGCTACTGGTTTGTGTAAGGGATGAGGGAGTGTAGCCAGGTGATGATGGTGTCAAAGGCTCTACCCTCTCTGCTACACTGTAAGCTACACTGTCAGCTACAATATCAGCTAGTGGTTTGTGCAAGGGATGCGGAAGTGTAACCAGGTGATGATGGTGTTCAAGGCACTACCCTCTCTGCTACCCTCTCAGCTACTGGTTTGTGTGAGGGATGCGGGAGTGTAGCCAGTTGATGATGGTGTCGAAGGCACTACCCTCGTTCCTTCCGGCATACTGAATGCCTTCATTAGGTGGCAGCGACCCGCCACGGTCATTCTTGTAGTCGCCCAATATCCTTATCTCATTCTCGTCACTCAGTGTATTGCCCTTCCAGCGGTACCTGGGGAGCCAGGGTTGAGTACAGTTTAGGCTTTGGGTTTAGGGCTTGGGGTTACGCCATGGTCATTCTTGTGGTCACCCAATATCCTTATCTAATTCTCCTCACTCAGTGTATTGCCCTTCCAGCGGTACCTGGGGAGCCAGGGTTGAGAAGGGTTAAGGGTTTTGGGATAGGGTTTTGGGGATAGGGTTTGGGGTTAGGCCATGGTAATCCTTGTGATCACCCAATATCCTTATCTCATTCTCGTCACTCCTTGTATTGCCTTTCCAGCGGTACCTGGGGTGCCAGGGTTTAGTAGGGTTTAGGTTTTGGGCTTAGATTTTGCGGATAGGGATCGGGGTTCGGTCATGGTCATTCTTATATTTGCCCAATATCCTTATCTCATTCTCATCACTCAATGTATTGCCTTTCAAGCGGTACCTGGGGAGCATGGGTTGAGTTGTGTTTAGGGTTTGGGTTTAGGGTTTTGGTGTTCGGCCATGATCATTCTTTTAGTCACCCAATATCCTTATCTCATTCTCGTCACTCAATGTAGTGCCCTTCCAGCCGTACCTGGGATGCCAGGTTGGAGTAGGGCTTAGTGTTTTGGGAAAGGGTTTTGGGGATAGGGTTTGGGGTTAGGCCATGGTAATCCTTGTGATCACCCAATATCCTTATCTCATTCTCGTCACTCCTTGTATTGCATTTCCAGCGGTACCTGGGGTGCCAGGGTTTAGTAGGGTTTAGGTTTTGGGCTTAGATTTTGCGGATAGGGATCGGGGTTCGGTCAAGGTCATTCTTATATTTGCCAAATATCCTTATCTCATTCTCATCACTCAATGTATTGCCTTTCAAGCGGTACCTGGGGAGCATGGGTTGAGTAGTGTTTAGGGTTTGGGTTTAGGGTTTTGGTGTTCGGTCATGATCATTCTTTTAGTCACCCAATATCCTTATCTCATTCTCGTCACTCAATGTAGTGCCCTTCCAGCCGTACCTGGGATGCCAGGTTGGAGTACGGCTTAGTGTTTCGGGATAGGGTTTTGGGGATAGGGTTTGGGGTTAGGCCATGGTAATCCTTGTGATCACCCAATATCCTTATCTCATTCTCGTCACTCCTTGTATTGCCTTTCCAGCGGTACCTGGGGTGCCAGGGTTTAGTAGGGTTTAGGTTTTGGGCTTAGATTTTGCGGATAGGGATCGGGGTTCGGCCATGGTCATTCTTGTATTTGCCCAATATCCTTATCTCATTCTCATCACTCAATGTATTGCCTTTCAAGCGGCACCTGGGGAGCATGGGTTGAGTAGTGTCTAGGGTTTGGGTTTAGGGTTTTGGTGTTCGGCCATGGTCATTCTTTTAGTCACCCAATATCCTTATCTCATTCTCGTCACTCAATGTAGTGCTCTTCCAGTGGTACCTGGGGTGCCAGGTTGGAGTAGGGCTTAGGGTTTGGGGATAGGGTTTGGGGGTTGAGCCATTGATATCTTCCAAAATATTTACCCAATTCTCGTAACTCAATATATTGCCCTTGATACCTGAAGTGATACCTGAGGAGCCAGGGTTGAGTAGGGTTTAGGGTTGCAGGTTTAGGGTTGATCAAACTGGTCACAAGTAGTAATATGGTCACAAGTAGTAGTATGGTTTAGGGCATATCTTATATAGGGTCAGGGTAGAGAAAATCATGTAATCTAAAAAAAGTCCTCCCAGCCCACCTGTTCCACACTTGGTTCAAGCTAGCTTGCGTCTCGGCAACCTTCTCCTCAGAAATTGTCGCCCCCAGCACACCTATCCACCCAGACCCCCCCTCCCCCCCACCACACACACACACTCCCCCCCCCCCCCCCCCCCCCCCCCAAAAAAAAAGAAGAAAAAGTCCTCAACAGGCCCACCTGTGCCACACTTGGTTCAAGCTAGCTTGCATCTCGGCAACCTTCTCCTCAGGGATGAACGCCCCCCCCCCCCCCCCCCCCCCCCCCCCCCCCCCCACCCATACCAAACAAAAAGACCACAGACAAACCGTGCCCACCTGTACCAAACTTGGTTCAAGCTAGCTTGCATCTCTGCAACCTTCTCCTCATAAATTGACGCCCCCAGCACACCTACCCCCCCCCCCCCCCCCCCCCCCCCCCCGCTCCCCAAAAAGAAGAAAAAAGCCTCCCAGCCCACCTGTGCCAAACTTGGTTCAAGCTAGCTTGCATCTCTGCAACCTTCTCCTCAGTGATTGACACCCCCAGCACACTTATTCCCCCCCCCCCCCCCCCCCCCCCCCCCTGCACACACACACTCCCCAAAAAGAAGAAAAAAGTCCTCCCAGCCCACCTGTGCCAAACTTGGTTCAAGCTAGCTTGCATCTCGGCAACCTTCTAATCAGGGATCGACGCCCCCAGCACACCTTTCCACCCAGACCCCTCCCCCCCCACCCAAAAAGAAGAAAAAAGTCCTCCAGCCTACCTGTGCCAAACTTGGTTCAAGCTAGCTTTCAACTTCGCAACCTTCTCCTCAGGAATTGACACCCCCTGCACACCGATCAAGCCGGAGACACCTACTCCTCCCCCCCCCACACACACACCAGTTCACCTATTCACCCCTCTTACACACACACACACCCACACCATATAGACCCCAGACACCGTATAGACCCCCCACACACAACATATAGACCCCAGACACCGTATAGACCCCCCACACACAACATATAGACCCCAGACACCGTATAGACCCCCCACACACAACATATAGACCCCAGACACCGTTCCTACCTCTGCCAAACTTGGTTCAAACTAGCTTGCATCTCTGCAATCTTCTCCTCAGGAATTGACGACACCAGCTCTATCAGCTTTGGCATATCCTTCTGGGCCACCCTCACAGTGAACTTGGTAATATCTAGGATATTCTCAAAGGGTACCTGGGTAGTTTAGATGGTGTTGTGTGGTTTGGTGTTGTGTTGTGTGGTTTGGTGTAGTGTAGTTGACATGGTTAAGTTTGGTTTGGTTGAGTGTGGTTTGTTTTTATCTGGTTTGGTTGAATGGGGTTTGATGTAATGTGGTCTGGTTTGGTTTTATCTGGTTAGGTGCAGTGTAGTTGAGTGTGGTTTAGTTTGGTTTCGTTGAATGTGGTTTGGTCTGATTTGGTTGAATGTGGCTTGGTTGAAGTGTAGTTTTGTGTAGTCAGCTTCGTCGGATCCTTCAGGGCCACCCTCAGCGTGAACGTTTTCATATCTAGGATGTTCTCAAAGGGCACCTGGGTAGTTGGGATGGTTCAGTGTGGTTTGGTGTAGTGTAGTTGGGATTGTCTGGTTTGGTTGCGTGTGGTTTGGTTTGGCCTGGCTTGGTTGAGTATGATTTGACATGGTTTGGTTTGGTTTGGTTAAGTGTGGCTTGGTTTGGTTTGGTTGAGTGTGGTTTGATTTGGTCTAGTTCAGCGTGGTTTGGTCTGGTTTGGTTGAGTGTGGTTTGGTGAAGTGTAGTTCTGTGTAGTCAGCTTTGTCAGATCGTTCTGGGCCACCCTCAGCGTGAACGATTTAATATCTAGGATGTTCTCAAAGGGTACCTGGGTAGTTGGGATGGTTCAGTGTGGTTTGGTGTAGTTTGGTTGAGTGTGGTTTGGTGTGGTGTAGTTGGGATGGTTCAGTTTGGTTTGGTTTGGTTAAGTGTGGCTTGGCTGGGTCTGTTTTGGCTTAAATGTGGTTTGGTTTGACATGGGTCTCCCTTTGTATGTTTTCCCCTTGCATCGGATCTTGTGTGGGTTTCCTTCCCTTATATGTTGCCCCTTTGCATCGTATTCGCTTGTATGGGTTTCCTTCCCTTATATGTTGTCCCCTTGCATCGGATTCCCTTGTATGGGTTTCCTTCCCTTATATGTTGTCCCCTTGCATCGGATTCGCTTGTATTGTTGTCCCCTTGTATCGGTTTCACTAGTATTGTTTTCCCTTGCATCAGTTTGTCTTGTATGGGTTTCCTTCCCTTGCATGTTTCGCTTGTGCATTCTTTTCCCTTGCATTGTTTACCCTTGCAACGGTTCTGCTTGTACGGATTTCCTTCCCTTGCTTATTTCCCCCTTGCATCGGATTTGCTTGTATTGTTTTCCCTTGCATGTGATCCCCTTATATTGTTTCCATCGTATGTTTTCCCCTTGCATCAGTTTTGCTTGCATGGTTCTTTTCCCTTGCATTGGATTCCCTTGTTTTGTTATCCCATGTATTGTTTTCTCTTGCATGTGTTCCTCATATGTTGTTTCCCTTGTATGTTTTCCCCTTGCACCCGTTTGCATGAATGGGTTTCCTTCCCTTTCATTCTTCGCTCGTGTATTCTTTTCCCTTGCATTGTTTTCCCCTTGCATTGGTCTCGCTTGTATGGGTTTCCTTCCCTTGCAGTCTTTGCCCGTGTATTCTTTTCCCTTGCTTTCTTTTCCCCTTGCATTGGTCTCGCTTGTATGGGTTTCCTTCCCTTGCAGTCTTTGCTCGTGCATTCTTTTCCCTTGCCTTCTTTTCCCCTTGCATTGGTCTCGCTTGTATGGGTTTCCTTCCCTTGCAGTCTTTGCTCGTGTATTCTTTTCCCTTGCCTTCTTTTCCCCTTGCATTGGTCTTGCTTGTATGTGTTTCCTTCCCTCACATATTTCCCCCTTGCATTGCTTGCTTTGCCCACCTCTGCACTACTCTATTTTGTTAGGTTCGCACCTAGGATCATACCTTGACATCATCAGGCACACTATTTATTCATTTACTGTATTTATCGGTTCATCATCCATCATGCCCGTTGGTGAACCGTACCCTACGTCTGCAGACACCACTACCAGGCCTGATTGATACAAGCACCTTGGACGCATACCATGCTTGGATGCATTCCATCATCATTCATCATCCATAATGATGACGGGGAGGCAGCCGTGTTTCCTTGTTTGTTTTGTTCTCAGCTGTACTACTCTGTTTTGTTAGGTTAGCACCTAGGATCATACCTGGACATCATCAGGCATTATGTTTATTTATTTATTTTATTTACCGGTACATCATCCATAATGATGACAGGGAGGCAGCTGTGTTCCCTTGTTATTTTTGCTCTCCTCTGTACTACTCATCCATAATGATGAGGGGGATGCAGCTGTGTCCCCTTGTTGTTTTTGCTCTCCTCTGTACTACTCTGTTTTGTTAGCTTCGCATGTAGGGTCATACCTGGACATCATCAGGCATTCTGTGTATTTATTTATTTATTTACCTGGACATCATCAGGCATACTATTCATTTATTATTTATGCACCTGGACATCATCAGGCATACTATTAATTTATTATTTGATGTACCTGGACATTATCAGGCATACTACTAATTTATTATTTTCATTCACATGGACATCACAGGCATACTATTAATTTATTATTTTCATTCACATGGACATCATCAGGCATACTATTAATTTATTATTTTCATTCACATGGACATCATCAGGCATACTATTAATTTATTATTTTCATTCACATGGACATCATCAGGCATACTATTAATTCATTATTTTCATTCACATGGACATCTTCAGGCATACTATTAATTTATTATTTTATGTACCTGGACATCATCAGGCATACTACTAATTCATTATTTTCATTCACATGGACATCATCAGGCATACTATTAATTTATTATTTTCATTCACATGGACATCATCAGGCATACTATTAATTCATTATTTTATGTACCTGGACATCATCAGGCATACTACTAATTCATTATTTTCATTCACATGGACATCATCAGGCATGCTATTAATTAAAAAATTTATTTACCTGGACATCATCCATAATGATAACGGGGATGCAGCCGTGTAGCACTCCGTCCTCAAACCTGGCACTCCATCCATCACCTGCGCATGGTGGTGTGTATGTTTGTAGTTGGTGGGTGTGTGTGGTGTGTGTGTGTGTGTGTGGGGGTGGGGGTAGAGTAGAGGGTAGAGGTCTATACGAGAGAGGTATGATAGTAGAGAGAGAGAGAGAGAGAGAGAGAAGAAAAGAGAGAGAAGAGAGAGAGAGAGAGAGGGAGAAGAGAGCAGAGTTTCGATATATCGATCGATCGCTCTTCTGATATATTACGATAGATCGCTGATACCGCGCCGTTCTATCTCTCGCATCTCGCGCGCTCCTCTCTATCTTTCTGCTCTTTTTCAGGTCTCTCTCTCTTTCTCTCTCTCTCTCTCCTCCTATGTTGCCGGTTTGTTTTGTTTGTTTTGCATCCTCTGTGACTTTGCAGCTTTTTAGCACTCTGTCCTCAAACCTAGCACTCCCTCCATCACCATTCGCATTGTTTCCTATGGGGAGAGCTATAGATATAGATAGCTAGCTAAGCTAGAGATGCGAGAGATCGAGAGAGAGAGAGAGAGAGAGAGAGATCATGGATCACCTGGTTAGAAGTAGTTTCTCACTAGAGGATGTCCAGCTTGGATTCCCAATAGCCTCAGACATGAATGGACTGCTCAACACTCCAGCCAACCCTAGATCCCACCCCCAAGATAAGACCCATTGCATCACCTTCCTCCTGTATGCTGATGACCTAGTCCTCTTGTCCTACTCCAAAGATGGCCTCACCTCCCTCTTAAAGAGTCTTGAGACCACCTCAGGAACTTGGGGTATGTCCATCAACTACAAGAAGACAAAGGCTATGCACTTCCACCCTCTGTCAAGCTCCCCCTCTCACCCCACTCCCACTCCCATAGCACTGAATGGGGGCAGCACTGATTTTGTTGCCTCATTCATGTACCTAGGTAATCTGTTCAAACCAGATGGGGACCTACAAGAGGAGGTCAAACGCAGGATTGCTAGGACAAGGGAGGCTTGCGCTTCTCTGGTTAGGCTATGGAAAAATCACAGCATAACCAGGAAAATCAAGAATCTGGTGTTCAAAGCTATCATACCATCCACCCTCCTGTACGGGAGCGAGACATGGGCTCTCTCAGAACCCCTGATTCAACGACTCGACGTGGCACTCCATGAGTGTCTACGCATGTCGTTGAACATTAGCAGAGCAGACAGAGTTAGGAAGGAGGACATTAGACAAAGATGCAACCACAGGGATATTCCCAGCATCATTAGAGAAAATAGACTGAGGTTCCTAGGACACATAGCCAGGCGACCCGACTCTCGCATCATGAAGCAAATGCTATTCGCCACGCACACACCCCTTGCTGAAGGTCAACCGAGGCAAGGAGGGCAGACCATCATTCACACCCTTAGGGATGATCTCCAAGCCACCAAAATGTCTACAAATTGGTACCTACTGGCCCAAGACAGGACAAGCTGGAGGGCAGACATCAGAGACACCTTAGACATAGACACATAGAATGACAATTATAGAAACTAGCACCTTCTGGCTTAATTTGCCTAGATTGGTTTATGTACGCTTAGATATTTAGATTATTTAGATTCTTTTCTGGGCTAGAACTGTGCCTTTGGAATTTGTTTCAATCTTTTGATATGGAATGGTTTTTTGTGTTACGGAGGGACCCCACCCCCACCCCCCTTCACTAGATCTTAGTTTGTTGGCTTACTGTACTTTCTCAATAATAGGGTTGACTAGATGACCTATTCCTAATTATTCTTTTGTGTTTTTGATTACTGTGTGGCTGGACCGCAATTAAATTGTGTAACACCGTTAACCAGAGAGAGAGAGAGAGAGAGAGAGAGAGAGAGAGAGCTCATACACCCGCCCCTACTCTTGTCCCCATGCCAAAACCCACCTGGCAAGGCAAGGCAGAAGTTCGCTGAGCATTTTGCCAGAATCGCCAGGAACGCCTGCTTGTCTCAATATGTTGGTATGTTACAGTCCATTGCTAGACCAAATAGGCTAAAAGGACTATACTATACATTGCATTGCATTGCATTGCATTTCCCCAACCTGCCCCCCTATGCTTGCCCCTTAACCAGCCCATACACCCGCCCCAACACTTGTCCCCATGCCAAAACCCACCTGGCCTTAAGCTGGCCCTATGTCCGCCCCTTTGATTTCCCATGCACTGCTCCTACACTTGTGCCCATGTCCAACCCCCAACTAACCTTTGCCTGGCCCTGTGCCGACCCCTATGCCTGCCGATACACCCGCCTCTACCCTTGTCCCCATGCTAAAAACCAACTAGGATTTGCATGGCCCTATGCCCGCCCCTATGCCTGCCCATACACCCGCCCCTACACTTGTCCCCATGCCAAAACCCACCTGGCCTTAACTTGGCCCTATGCCCGCCCCTACCCTTGTCTCCATTCCAAAACCCAACTAACCTTTGCATGTCTCTATGCAAGCCCCTTTGCTTGCGCATGCACCCGCCCCTACACTGCCCCTACCCTTGTCCCCATGCCAAAACCCAACTAACATGTGCTTGGCCCTATGCCCGCCCCTATGCCTGCCCATACACCCGCCCCTACACTTACCTCCATGCCAAACCCAACCAACCTTTGCCTGGCCCTATGACCGCTCCCATGCTTTCCCATACACCCGCCCCTACACTTGTTCCCGTGCCAAAACCCAACCAACCTTTGCATGACCCTATGCCTACCCCTGTGCTGGCCCCTATGCCTGCCCATACACCCACGCCTAACCTTGTCCCCATGCCAACACCCAAGTAACATTTGCTTGGCCCTATGCCTGCCCCTTAGCAAGCCCATACACCCGCCCCTACACTTGTCCCCATGCCAAAACCCACCTGGCCTTAACCTGGCCCTATGCCCGTCCCTATGCCTGCCCATACACCCGCCCCTACACTTGTCCCCATGCCAAAACCCACCTGGCCTTAACCTGGCCCTATGCCCGTCCCTATGCCTGCCCATACACCCGCCCCTACCCTTGTCCCCATGCCAAAACCCACCTGGCCTTAACCTGGCCCTATGCCCGTCCCTATGCCTGCCCATACACCCGCCCCTACACTTGTCCCCATGCCAAAACCCACCTGGCCTTAACCTGGCCCTATGCCCGTCTCTATGCCTGCCCATACACCCGCCCCTACCCTTGTCCCCATGCCAAAACCCACTTGGCAGGGCAAGACATAACTTGGATCGGCTGAGCATTTTGCCAGAATCGCCAGGGACACCTGCTTGTCTCCATACGTTGATACAGTGCAGGGGTAGGCCAGATAGGCTAAGGGGATAATACGATACTATACTATACTACACTATACTATACTATACTATACTATACTATACTACACTATACTATACTATACTATACTATACTACACTATACTCGAGACTATACTATACTATACTATACTATACTATACTATACTACACTATACTATCCTATCCTATCCTATACTATACTATACTACACTATACTATACTATATTATACTATACTATACTATACTACACTATACTCGAGACTATACTATACTATACTATACTATATTATACTATACTATACTACACTATACTATACTTTACTATACTACACTATACTATACTATACTATACTATACAACACTATACTCGAGACTTTACTATACTATACTATACGATACTATACTATACTATACTACACTATACTCGAGGACTATACTTAACTACCATACTATACTATACTACCCTATACTATACTATACTATAACTAATACTCACTATACTATCCTCACATACTAATACTACACTATACTATACTATACTATACTATACTACACTTATACTATACTTACTATAACTAGAAAACACTATACGCTAGACTAATACTATACTAATCCTATACTATACTATACTATACTAACTACACTATACTTACCTTATACTACACTATACTATACTATACTATACTACACTATACTACACTATACTATACTATACTATACTATACTATACTACACTATACTATACTATACTATACTATACTACACTATACTATACTATACTATACTATACTACAATTACTATACTATACTATACTATACTACACTACACTACACTATACTATACATACTATACTACACTATACCTAGACTATACAATACCTATCTATACTATACTATACTATACGTACTACACGATACCGCGAGACTATACCAACTACTACTAATGATACTATACTATAACTCGATAACTATACTTACTAATACTATACTATACTATACGACACTATACTATACTATACTATACTACAACTTGATCGAGACTTTACTATACTATACTATACGATACTATACTATACTATACTATACTACACTATACTCGAGACTATACTATACTATATACTATACTACACTGTACTATACTATACTAAACTATACTACACTATACTATCCTATACTACACTATACTATCCTATCCTATCCTATCCTATACTACACTACACTATACTACACTATACTATACTATACTATACTACACTACACTATACTCGAGACTATACTATACTATACTATACTACACTACACTATACTATACTATACTATACTATATTATACTATACTGTACTATACTATACTATACTAGACTATACTATACTATACTATACTATATTACACTATACTCAAGACTATACTATACTATACTATACTATACTCGAGACTATACTATACTAAACTATACTATACTACACTATACTATACTATATTATACTATACTACACTATACTCGAGACTATACTATACTATACTATACTATACTATATTATACTACACTACACTATACTCGAGACTATAATATACTACACTATACTCGAGACTATAACTTACTATGCTATACAACACTATACTCGAGACTTAACTATCTTACTATAACACTAGAACTATATACACTATACTCGGACTAGACTATACTATACTTACTAATTATAACTATACTATACAACACTATCTCGATATATACTATACTATACTATACTATACTATACTCCAGACTATAACTATCTATACTATACTATACGATACTACCTAAATACTCAGACGATACTGACTATACTATACTATACTATACTATACAACACTATACTCGAGACTATACTATACTATACTATACTATACTATACTATACAACACTATACTCGAGACTATACTATACTATACTATACTATACTATACAACACTATACTCGAGACTATACTATACTATACTATACTACACTATACTCGAGACTATACTATACTATACTATACTATACTCGAGACTATACTATACTATACTATACTACACTATACTATACTATACTATACTACACTATACTCGAGACTATACTATACTATACTATACTATACTACACTACACTATACTCGAGACTATACTATACTATACTATACTATACTTCCACTATCCTCGACTAGACTATACTATACTATACAAACCTATACTTAAACTCGAGACCTATACATAACATAACAATACCACACTAACTAATACTACACTATACTCGAGACTAATACTATACTAACATACTATTCTACCCTATACTCGAGACTAATACTTCCTATACATACTTATATTATACTATACTATACACCTATACTCGAGAATATACTATACTATACTATACTATACTATACTATACTCCAGACTATACTATACTATACTATACTATACTATACTACACTATACTCGAGACTATACTATACTATACTATACTATACTATACAACACTATACTCGAGACTATACTATACTATACTATACCTCTACACTTACTCTACTATACTATACTATACATACTATACTATACAACACTATATCGAGACTATACTATCCTAACTATAACTATACTATACAACACTATCTCGAGACAATACTATACTAGCTATACTACACTATACGCGAGACTATACTATACTATACTATACTATAGCTCGAGACTATACTAGTACTAACTATACTACACATACTATACTATACTATACTACACATACTCGAGCTATACTATACATACTATACTATACATACTACACTACACTATAACTCGAGACTATACTATACTATACTATACATCACTATACTAGACTATACTACACTATACTCGAACTATACTATACTATACTATACTAATACTATACTATACACACTATACTCGAACTATACTATACTATACAATACCACACTATACTATACTACACTATACTCGAGACTATACTATACTATACTACACTATACTCGAGACTATACTATAGTATACTATACTATACTACACTATACTCGAGACTATACTATACTATACTATACTACACTATACTCGAGACTATACTATACTATACTATACTATACTACACTATACTCGAGACTATACTATACTATACTATACTACACTATACTCAAGACTATACTATACTACTACTATCACGTACTATACTATACTACACTACACTATACCGAGACTATACTATACTATCTATACTATACATACTATCTACACTATACTCAGACTATACTATACTATACTAGACTATACTATAACTATACTATACTATCTATACAACACTAGTCTTGAGACTATACTATACTAGAGCTAACTATACTACACTCATACCGAGACATATACATACTATACGAAACGATACTACTACACTATACTCGAGACTATACTTAGTATACTAGAACTACTATACTACACATACTCGAGACTATACTATACTCTACATACTACCTATACTCGAGACTATACTATACTAAAAACAAATAACTATACTATACTATACTATACTATACTATACTACACTATACCGAGACTATCTATACGATAAACTATACTACACCTATACTCGAGACTATACTATACTATACTATACTATACTACACTACACTATACTCGAGACTATACTATACTATACTATACTATACTATACTATACTACACTATACTACACTATACTCGAGACTATACTATACTATACTATACTATACTATACTATACTATACTACACTATACTATACTACACTATACTCGAGACTATTCTATACTATACTATATTATACTATACTATACTACACTATACTCGAGACTATACTATACTATACTATACTATACTATACTATACTATACTACACTATACTCGAGAATATACTATACTATACTATACTATACTATACTATACTATACTATACTACACTATACTATACTGTACTACACTATACTCGAGACTATGCTATACTATACTATACTATACTACACTCGAGACTATACTATACTATACTATACTATACTATACTACACTATACTCGAGACTATACTGTACTATACTATACTATACTACACTATACTACACTATACTCGAGACTATACTATACTATACTATACAATACAATACATAGCATTATATTTCCCCAACCTGCCCCCTTTGCCTGCCCCTATGCCTGCCCCTGAGCTAGCCCATACACCCGCTCCTACCCTTGTCCCCGTGCCAAAACCCACCAGGCAAGGCAAGACAGAACTTGGCTGAGCATGTCGCCAGAATCGCCAGGGACGCCTGCTTGTCTCCATGTGTTGGTATGTTGCAGTCCAGGCCTCCAGGGGAGGCCAAATATTCTAGGAACTATAAATAAGGAATTGTAATATACATTGAATTGTATTTCCCCAACCTGACCCCTATGCCTGCCCTTACACCCGCCCCTACCCTTGTGCCCATGCCCAAACCCACCTGGCAGGGCGAGGCAGAACTTGGACCACTGGGAGACTGAGCATGTCGCCAGAATCACCGCGCCTGCTTGTGTCCGTGTGTTGGTATGTTGCAGTCCAGGGGTAGGCCAAATAGGCTAGGAACTATAAATAAGGAACTACACAATAAATCGAATTGTATTTCCCCAACCTGCCCCATTTGCTTGCCCTTGCACCCGCCCCTACCCTTGTCCCCATGCCAAAACCCAACTAAATTTTGCCTGGCCCTATGCCTGCCCGTTTGCAAGCCCATAAACCTGCCCCTATGCCTGCCCATACACCCGCGCCTACTGCCACCCGCGCCCTTACACCCGCCCCTACCCTTGTCCCCATGCCCAAACCCACCTGGCAGTGCGAGGCAGAACTTGGACCGACTGAGAAAATCTCCATAATGGCCTTGGATGTCCTGGTTGTCCCCGTACAGTGAATTGTACTTCGTTTTCCACTCTTGAGATTTGCTTAGGTTGTACAGGGTCTGACGGATACACCTGTGAAAAGAAAAAAAGAAAAAAGGGGCTAAAAGTAAATACAATAATCAAATTTGCTGTTTTCTACTTTGCTCAAGGTTGTGCAGGGTCTGGCGGATACACCCGGACGGGGGAGTGGAGTAGAAGGGGGGGTTGCATGGTTGTCCCGGTACAGTGAATTGTACTTTGTTTTCCACTCTTGAGGTTGTACAGGGTCTGGCAGATACACCTGTGAAAAGAAAAATGAAGACAAAAGGAACTAAAAATAGATACAAGAGTCAGAATTGTGTTCGTATACTCTGCTCAGGTTGAATTGGGAGCACATTTTGAGTCCATTAGGGAACCAGGACGCATGTAATCATCATCATCATCATCATCAAAATCATCATGGGTGAAAGTGTACAGCGCAATTTACTTTGCTTTACACTCATGCCAATAAAGCAGGTTGTAACGGGTCTGGCGGATACACCCAGAAAGGGGAGAGGAATGGAGGTTTGCATGGATTCTTTTGGGGGGCAGGGGGGATTTGAGGGGCAGGGGGGATGTGCATGGATTCTTTTGGGGGGCATGGGGGATTTGAGGGGCAGGGTGGCATGAAGAATTTGCATGATTCTTTTGGGGTGGGGGCAGAGGGCTTGAGGTGCATGGGGATTTGCTGGATTCTTTTTAGGGGGCAGGAGGGAATTGAGGGGCAGGGGGCAGGTAGAATTTGCATGATTCTTTTAGGGGGCAGAGGGAAATTGAGGGGCATGGGGATTTGCATGGGAGTATTTTGGGGGGTTAGGAGGATTTGGGGACAGGGGGGCATAGGGGATTAGCAGGGATTCTTTGGGGGGGGGGGGGGGGTGGGGGGGCAGGGGGGATTTGGGTACAGGGGGCAGAGGGGTTGCAGGATTATTTTGGGGGGCAGGGGGATTATGTGTGGTGCAGGTTGCAGAGGGGAGTTGCCATGGATTCTTTGGGGTGCAGGGGATTTTGGATGCAGGGGGCGAGGGGACTTGCATGATTCTTTTGGGGGCCAGGGGGATTTGGGGTATAAGGGAGGCAGAGGGGATTTGCATGGATTATTTGGGGGGGCAGGGGGGATTTGGGGGACAGGGGGGCAGAGGGGATTTGCATGGATTCTTTTGGGGGGCAGGGGTGATTTGGGGGATAGTGGGGCAGAGGGGATTTGCATGGATTCTTTTGGGGGGCAGGGGGGATTTGGGGTGCAGGGTGGCAGAGGGGACTTGCATGGATTATTTTGGGGGGCAGGGGGGATTTGGGGTGCAGGGTGGCAGAGGGGACTTGCATGGATTCTTTTGAGGGGCAGGGGGGATTTGGGGGGCAGGATCATCACTAGCCCCCCTTGGCTCCACTAAGCTGCTCATTTGGATTCCAGTAGGGAACCAGGAAAAAGGTAATCATCATCATCATCATCACCACCATCATCATCATTATCAGAAGCATCATCACCAGAATCATCATGGGTGAAAGTGTACAGCACTTTGTCCTTAGTTTTACGCTCTTACCGAAGTGTCTGGCAGATACAGCTGGATGGTGAGTAAAAAGAGAAAAGGGATGAAAACACACATGATAATTGTGTATGTGTGTGGGGGGTATGGATACTATTTTATTTGGCTACCCCTGGACTGAAAATTACACACAAAAATACGAGGGGGGTGGGGTGGGGAGTCTCAGGGGTGAAAATGACAACTCTCTATGACGCGGTCTGATAATTATTGTTTGCCCCCCC